>APFE031721759.1:220027-234963 GCA_000404065.3 Pinus taeda
GAGTGTTGTTCTCAATGTATTGTATCCGCGAGACGGTCGACGGTTTATCTATGGTGAGGTTTCAAGGGAGCCTAGGGGGCTTCCGATATACCCAGATGGTATGTGGAAGACTGTTCATGCGCGGTTCTATCTAATGTGCTACTACTCGAAGGGGTACCCACAGGGGTTACAAGGGAGTCCAACAGACATGACCATCTCTTGTATTTCCTGCATGCATGCCTCCCCAAATCCGCAGGTTTATGCGCTCAATGACAGATCCTGTGGTTTAAAGACGTTGGAACATGTCTCTAGCCAAAAAAAGAAATTGCTAAGAAATGGAGATCCCACTGGCCCTGGAAAGTGCTTTGATACCACTTGTTATACTCTTATCCTGCAAAAGATACCCAAATACAAAATATGTGAAGAAAAGATACCCAGAACATAGAATAGCAATGATTTTATTATTTAGAGAGTAATGTTCACTTGCCTCTTCGAGGGGGCGACCTCCAATAGAGAAGAGCTCGATTACAAAATAAGACACGATGCTCCTCGCAAGGAGTCTCTATCCTTTATATATGACCCATACATGCAATACAACGGGCCAATATCGTGGTATTAATAATACCATCTATCTAATACTACGGCCCATTTGCAACTAACTGTGGTTCCGTTATTAATTGCGGATTAACCACTTACAATTATTAATATGGGCTTTATTGACTCTTGACTATGATGTGATCCCATTACATAAATAAGGGGGTTAGGGTGGGACCCTAACAGCAACACAGTGCGCTGCCAAGGTAGCAATTGTCCAAGTCAAGCTAGGAGGTATTCACAATAAGATCTCCACGCCATTTGAGTGACTCAAGGGTGAGTCACCATTTTTGTGTTGGGGGCTTATTGGGAACAGATCCCCTAGGGTTCAATTTTGGGGTTAAAAACTAAATTTTTGAGGCAGAAGGCCTGAAGTTTGTATAAAGAAATGTAAATTCTCTACATTTTGTGGTCACAAAGTTCAAAGATATCTAAAGTTAAAAGGGTTTTTTTCCCTTAGTCTAGATAGGTTGTGTCGGTTTTGGAGATCCACCCTTGGTCCGCAGACCATGGGATTGTATAAAAAGTAGGTTTTAAGAGGAGTCTAGGTCAGTAGAGTAGAAGAAAAAGGGAAGTAGAAGTACTTGATGAGTCTTTAAAGAGATAAGAGTGAGAGTCTTAGTGTAGGAAGAGGCTCTGCAGCTGAGTGTGCAGAGGCCTAGGGTAGAAGTCCACAACTGAGTGCGCGGACCCCATTAGCTACTTGCACAGGGAAGATAGAGTCTGTATTGAGAACCTAAATCATCAATAAAGAGAAGTATTCTAAATTACTGTGTACTTCCCATTTATGTATGCATTATTTTATTTCTACTATGAATGATGTGTTTATGTTATGTTGAATACTAGGGTTATGAATTAATGCTATATTGATGTGGGAATCTATGTATTTCACTCTATCATATAAATGCAAGTAAGAATATATGTTACGCGAAGATAACTGTAATGCATCTTAAATTTAACCAATAGTTAAGCTAATATGGGTAGACACGGAAGTAAGGATAATTACAGAGGTGTGTAAACACTTGATCTATCTATTTAGGGTCCACGAAGAATGATCAAAGACATCCACAGAGGCTCTAAGGACGAATAAGAGAAGTACATTGATAAGCCCTAAAGGGATTATCGATCTACATGAAGGCAGAGTGAAGATCTAAAACCGACATCACAACCATCTCAGGGTGTGGAAACTTGGTTCTTGCACCCCCCATATTGCTTCGGGTGAGACTTCAGTCTGCACTTCGCGGATTGATGCCGAAAGGACCAGTAGTGTAGGGATTTTCTTGGCTACTTAATGTTGAACTTGGTCCAGAGCCCATTAAGCCAACACCTCTACAGGTTCAATAATACTAGCATCCAACATTTTACCAAACTCTTGGTGCACCTTTTCTTTATACTTTGGATTTAGCCTATAAGGTCTCTGCTTAACAGCCTTTGCATCTAGTTTCAACGTAATATTCATAACACCTAAATCTCCAACGATCCCCTTCAGATCCCAAAAATTCATTGGGAATAGATCCTGGTACTCACATAGTAGTTCAACAACCTTATCAACTATATCTTTGTCCCAATAGTCTCCTAGCTTCACGGACTTAAGTTCTGCTTCAGATCCAATATTTACTTGTCTAGTTTTCAAATGTTTTGATATATCTGGGTTCACATTTTTTGGTCCTTCAACTTCACATTTTCCTTCTCATGGAAAATTTTAGGGGATAATATTCGTAGGTGGGCTAATTTTCCATGATTTTTCCAAAAAAACAATTTGCCAATTTCCATTTTTTATAAAAATGATTCGCCCAAATTTTATAATATAAAATTATTTTACCATAAAAATACCAACATTATATTATATAATCATTATAATTTAAATTTTTTACATATACATCAATAAACATTTTATAGTTTTCATATTAGGGACTCGTGAGATTCATCAATGGTTTTAAACTTCAAGATAATTTTCCATCCTTAAAATTTTCCCAGGGTCACTCCTTCTATCTCTAGAATGTTAATATTTCGTGGGTCTTCTTCTTCCTCTTCAACAGCCACATAGTAGCACTCCATCACATGGCATAGTTGTGTACTCCAATCCATTTGAGCCCATTCTATCGGTTCCTCAGGTGTTCTGAATATAGCTTCTTTTATCTCCTAGAGTGCTTCATCAATGCACTCAAACCCATCCTCAAAGCTGAAAGTTAACAAGAAACTATCCTTTAAGATGTCCCAACCAGCTGTCCCGTGGCAAAGCTTGGTATCCAAATACAAATTCATTGGAATGGTATCTAAGGTATGACAGAAAATGTGCACCCATTCTAGTTGTGGTTCTGTTCCCTAGGCTTTAGTCCATCGTGCCAAACGATCACGTGGATCATCCTTCCAACTGTATTTTTCTGTCATTTGGGTATTAGCATATCCAAACCTTAATTTCATCATCCTTCTGTATTCCTTCCATCCAGCAAGTCTCTCCTTGTGCATACCCCACCAGCGGGTAGGCGTAGCGTGCAATGCTAATTCCACTGCCTGGAAGCAATTTTATTCAGGTACTTCCCTTTAAAATTCATCTAAAAACATATTCAAATCAATCAAACCATCATAATGCGGAAGCTTCATTTACCTTGGTTGAGACACACCGCAGTGATTTGGTCATCATATTGCAATGGAGCATAGATACTTCTTGCAGTCGATTCTACTAGTGTTCAAGCTCTTCATCCGAATCTGAGGTGGAGAAGCTATCCCTATCCCAGGCAATTTGTCCATTGGCCATAGGGTTGATCCAATCTTCATCTCCTGTGGTGATCTTGTATATCTGATCTAGATCATCATCACCTTCCATGAAGTCATGAATAGGTTCAGTATAATGCCCTCCTTTTATGGGGTCTATTAGTATTACAACCTTGAGTGACTTCCTTTCAAATGTCGTCTTCCGTTTCTTCAAGTTGATCCCGAATCCATATTAAAATCCCAGTCAATTCCTAGTAGTGCAGGGTATGGGTTACTATCATCCATTATTTCAATGACCTTAAAGTAAGTCAGCATGCTAGCACACTCAATATCAACTGTTACACCATATAAGCACCCCATTGCAATAATCTTCTGTTGATTTTCCATGCACCGTTGAATAGAAGACCGATGTAGCATAAGTATCTCGATACTTTCCCATGTCTATTTAGGTAGGAAATTTTCATCAGATCCTAGATCCAAGATTACTTGGTCAATTTCATATTCTCCTATCTGTGCAATTAGCCTCATCTCATGTCGCATGAACTTCTTATGATTTCCAATTTTCCTCATAGTGTGTTGTTTAGCAAGATTCTTTTCTTTATTTGTGCACTTGTCGATTAACTCTTACAACCCTTCTACTTATTTCTTATCGTGTAGTAACTTCATACAAGTCTTCAGAAAAGTAGCTAGTACTAGAGGATCGATCTCTTGTCTGACACTAATCTCTCGCATTTTGTCCTAGCTTCCTCAGGTGGAGGCCTCACTGAACTTCTTCTTTGCTTCCATGAATGGCTTTTAACGCAATTAAGATCGAAGTCTACTTCCTTCTCAGGAGCCTTGCACACCCACCCATCATTCTCAGGCTTCTTACCTTTATCTGCACCAGTCTTCATACCACTTCTTGCTATATTTATGCTCTGATCCTCTTTGTGGGGCTCTGCCCTCATCATTTGAATGTTCTACATAGGCTCTTTGGGCTACATCTTATTTTCTTGCATGTTCATCGTAAGGACTGAACATTCCTCTATCACATCGCAAAATTGTCGATAATACTAACATGATGGATGCGTCGGTTTTGTATAATCTCACGTGAAGTGCCTTGCTTTACCACAATTATAAAAATTCACCTGCCCACATCCTCTACCAATTCCACCCCCTCTTCCTCATCCTCATCCTTGGAATCCTCCACACACTACTCCTACACCGTAATCCTAAGGCTGGTTCATTGCCTGCATTCGGTAGGTAGGGTTTCTATCCATCATCAGCTCATAACTCCTACAATGGTGTTTATCATGTCCCACAGATTTACAGAAATTGCAAAACAACTACTAAGGGGTTTGTACAAAATTTTATAGTAAATGGCAATTATCAATTGCATGATATCCTGTAACTTGATAGATAGCACACCACAATGCATCTCCCATGCTCATCCCAACATTATTCTATGGTTTCATTGGAACAAACCCTCGCCCTTGTTGGCTTGGTGGGGCCTAACCCAGGCTCAGTGTTAGTTAGCCAAACAAATCCCTACACTATTTGTCATTTCAGCATCAGCCCGTAGAGCGTGGACCGAAGCCTCACCTGAAGCAATATGGCGGGATGCTAGAACCAAGTTTCTGCACCTTGAGATGGTTGTGATGTCGGTTTATTCCTTCTATTCCTGCTCTCATGCAGGTCATTAAGTTCTAGGGCTCTATCAGTCTAGCCCTTTATTCTACCCTTCAATACCTCCACGAAGAGGTACAATTGGCCTTCGCGCAGCCCTCATCTATGGTTCAGGTACTTTAGCACTGTTAGGGCAACGTATTGTTCAGATTCCCAACCTATCTTAAGTTTCTTACTTATCTTATTAAACAATCACAGTTAGCGCCACGTAAACAGATATCCTTATTTGTGTTCAATTATCCAACATAATTACATACATTTGTGCATCACATAAGCATTATAAATGAAATTCATACACAATATGGCAAAATGCATTAACAAGAAACAAAGACATAGAAATTGTAGAATGCTTCTCTTTATTGATATCTTCAGATTATTATAGACTCTGTCCGCCCTACGCAGATAGCTACAAGGGTCTATGCACTCATCTCTGGACTTCCACCCTAGGCCTTTGCGCACTCAGCTGCAGAGCCTCTATCTACACTATGACCCGAGACTTAGACTTCTCCCCTTGTCAGTCAAGACTTCTTCTACAACTCATGACTCATCAGAACTACTTAGAGCTTACCTACTTAGCTCTTTTTATACCATCCCATGTTCCACAGACCATTAGTAGATCTCTTACAGCCGACCTTACTTTACAAAATAAGGGTGGACAACCCTTTATGACTCATGACACCTTCGGGCTCCACGATCACAAAATGCAACGACTTTACAACATTATTACAAAATTTGACCCAAAACATGGGCTTTTAGCCCCAAAACTATCCTTGGGAGATCCCATTCCCAATAGGCCCCCAATACAAACATCATGTCTCGCCCTCGAGTCACTCAGTAGGTGTGGAGATCTTAGCACGAAGACCTCCCACCTCAACCCTTATGACCGCACCCTCGACAGTGCATTATGCATCCACCTGCTTCGCATCTTCCACCATTTGCTCAATCACTGCTCCTGAAATGTCGGCCTGAAACTTTTGCTGAGCTATGAGCAGAGCCACAAGCTTTCCTTCAATAGAGGTTGTCATCATGTAAGCCTCATCCAGCCAAGGCTTCAGCCGCACCTTCAACACAACTTCCTTGTGCAGCGTTGTATCCACTTGTTCTTTCAGTTGTTTAGCCTCCTATAGCTTCTCCAATCTCTGTGTGAGCATGATGGTTCACGCTGTGCCTTTGACCTCATCATAGTGCTATTAGAGCTCACGCAATTTTGTCTCCAGTTGCTGGACATTAGGGTCCTCCTGGAAGCTTGTTAGGACCTCGAGCAATTGCTCAAAAAGTTGTGTTCAGTTTGTTATTGCACTGCCAATCATGGTTATTGCCTCTATGATAGTGGTTGCACGTTGCTCCTTCACTTCTGGTGGAGTTGAAGGCTGAGCCTTCAACTTCAATTTGGTGATCTGCAGGTTCAACTCCCACTGAACCCTCCCCATTTCTGTCCAAGCGTTGTGCACTCCTGTAGCCAGCTTGTGAACACACACCTTGACTAGTTCTTTCTCTTGAATGGTCAACTCTGGGACCATTCATCATGCCTCCTCTACTACCTAAAGTATAGGCTTGTTCTAGTTGGTCACCTAGGTTAAGGTAGTGATGGAAGAGTCTCGTTGCAGTGCCATCTTCTCATTGTTAATCTGCTGCTCGCTGATCACTTATAGGGTGCGATGCTCACGGGCCCTCAAGTCTGTAATCACTCCATCCTGTAAGAGGTGGAGTGCTTCACGAGGGAGCGTTGCCAGATTCAACCCTAGTCCCTTGAGCGCACTAACAGTGAGCTTGTCAACTTCATTCTCTGTGGTCAGTGCTCCATCAGGCATCACTATCGCGCTATAGGGCTTCGCGTGCAGCATCTCAGTAGCGTCTGAAGTTCCGATAGTAAGGTTGGTGGACACCATGCCAGCCTGTGATGCATGGGTCTACAGCTCCAACAAACCTATCTGGATAGCCCCCAATATTAGTTGTTGCTACTGCTCAAACTGTTATAGGGCCTCCATGGCGACATCTTGCACCGTGTCTCCAATATCGTGCAAGTCACCCTCTATTAGCATGATTGGGTCCAGTGATGTCTTAGTGGCTTTAGATTTCTTCTTGGACCCTCCTTTCTCTTTCTCCCTTGGATGCTTGATGCAGACAGACGTCGCCTGTGGGTCTGCACTGTGTTGCTCAGTCTGCTCATCTGTCTATTCCTCTGTCTCAGGTGAAGGCAACCTCGCTCCTTTGTCAGAGCCTCACTATATTCCTCCTATTTTCTTCTCCATTTGCTTATTTGAATCACGCTCTGGCTGGGCCTTGTCAATGACCTCCTTCTTTCTATTTGTGTCCAATTGCTTCATCTTGAGTTTGGCCTCCTGCTTCTTTTTCTATGCGGTGGACTTGCTCCCTCCCACCACCAAGTTTATTGTAGTGCACCATTTTGCTGGCCAGCGATCGAGCACTGTGTCAATGGTGTCATCCATTCCTAGGTAAGGCAAGTCATACCATGTCTACGCAGGGTCCTTCCATGCCCTGATGGACACATGGTGAAAATATACTTTAAACTTTGCGTAGCCCTGTAGATTGGAAAACACCCTAGGGGACAGTCGTGGTTTGCGATTAGTGGCCATGCAGATGTTCATCTCCATCAAGATCCAGAAGATCTTGTTGTCCTTGATGTGTTACGCATCCTTGATCACCCACAGCAAAGCGTACTTCACTGTTTCTGGTAGGTTTGGCATGACTGAAGGGAATTGACTGTCCTCTGGCAGCTCCCATTCTACTAGCACAATAGACAACAAGAGCCATGTGTAGCGGAATGTCTTGCTAAGCTCCTAAGCCTCGCGGTAGTTCACTAGGAACTCTCTGCAAAGATAGTTCACCCAATTGAACTGAACTCCTTCGGCGCACTGGGCTACTAGCGCGATGACAGATGCTAGCACTTCATCAACACGATACTTCCTCATCACCTTCCTTGCTAATATATGCGTAGCTACCTTTATAGCAGGGTCCTAGATGTTGGATATGACATATCAGTGTGGCTTCTTTACCAACTTAAAATTCTCTTTCAAGGCCTCGGCAAGGGCCTACTCACCACCTTTTCCACCAAATATCATGGCCTGATTTTCTCTTGTGTAGGGAAAGCGCGTGATCCTGTGGATCAATCTGTCAATGATGGGTATTGGCTCCTCTAGCCACAGACACACATCATGCACCAAGCGTAGCAACTACTTGATGACCAAGACTATAATAGGGGTTCGGTTGTAGTGTGGCACCCCTAGCATGTTTAGAAAACCTACCTTGTCTACTCCTCTGAGCCACCTCCGCGGCTCCAATGTGGTCGTTATGGTGGTTGTATCGATAATGTGATGCATCAGTTGCTCGGTCACCAAGTGTGGGAACTTCTCATGGTCAGACAAGTCCCATTCTTTGATTTTTAATAGAGGAACCTGCAACAAGTGCAGTCCTTCAAAAACAATCTCATCTGATAGTAGAGGGGTTTGCAAGGGGACCTTGCTCTCATCGATATCTTTTGATACCTTGGCCTTGCCCTTGTGCAGATGGACATACTCAGGCAACTGAGTGATAGGGTCAATACCCTGGGCTTCAACTTCCTCCATGTCTATTCCCACATCCTCATCATCCATTGGGATGTCTTCGATTTCTTCCTCCTCCAGCTCTAGATTGATGGCTTTGCCCTTTTACTGTCCAGTGGGCTTATCCTTTGGTGGGTTTCTTCTCGGCGATGCGTGCACTAGTATTGTAGGCTGCTTTCCCTTCTTATCCTTCGTGCTCTCCTTAGTTGGGGTGGGCTTTGGTCTCGACATCCTTGGTGATTTAGGGACTTCTTTTAATACTTCAGCAACCTCTGGAGTAGCTTCTTCTGCCTCCATAACAATTTTTGGCACCGACTCCTCTTCTACTTCTTCGGTATCTATAGCTTCTGTGGGTGCCGACATAATGCTTTCCCATAGTGTTCATGACATCTTTGGTAAGTTCGCAAACGTTGGAGTTGCTATCAAAGCCTCAAATAATTCTCACTTCATGTGCACCTAAGAGTTCAACAACTCAATGCTCAAAATGCCCAGTGTTTTTTGCTGGACAGCCACCTGTAATTTATAGGGAATTTTGAATTCAAATCCAACCGTTCCCCCCAAATTCAGTTCATTAATGTTGGATTGGCGATAGATTTTCAAGGATCTAACCCATAAATTTTGTCTTAAATGTCGGTTGCCCACTCCATTTGGCCACATTTCTACTGTCAAATCATGAATGGTGACTTTAATGGTCACTTTCTGGCTGACATGCTCGATTTCTCCCTAGGTAGCATAGCTCCCTTCTTGCTGCTGTGAACCCTGTGACATTTCCTTGCTTCATACAATTCCCCAATCACATAGCTCCCCAACTGATCTAATAATCACCCTATGAGTGCCATCAATTAAAGATTTATTAAGCCAAAGTTATTACAGACTCATGTGCTGGTTTGTGTGTTTTGTGTTATTGAAACAATGGATCGATCAGATTGCCAATACATAGAGAATAAGTGGAAAGACAACAAAGAAATACAGCAAGCAACACAAAGACACAAACAGTTTTTAATAAGGAGTTCACCCTATTCTCCAGGGCTACGTCTTCAGTCCAGCTTCATGGTGGCCTTGCTTTATTGTGTCTTACAGCAGAGAAATTACAATACAGGGACTCAATATGAGTTCTCCTAAAGCATATTTTTCTTGGTAGGGTGGTTCTTGGATTCCCCAAGCCACTCAGAGTACACAAACTCTTTTTCTCCCTACTAGCTCTATGATCCTTGGTCTACAGTGGCAAGAGCCAAATGTGAGGCTCAGTTTGAACAGATTCCTCTAGGGGAAGGCTTGAGTCTCCAAGCTCTCTGGTGCTCGATGTTGCCCGTGGTCAGCTCGACCCTCTGTCTCCTCTGCTTGGCTTTACTATTCTTTGTGTTCAGTCCTCCTCTCAGGGATCACTATTCATTGTCTCTCTTGGTCGCTTCGACTCCTCTCAATTCGGGTTCCCAATCAACTCCCTTTTATTCGACTGTCTCTGTTCATGGCTTTAGCCATTCGGTCCCTATGCCTATTCGGTTCCTTTTACGCCTGCGTCAATTCACCTACTACAGATGCGCTTAGAGTTCCTTGTTCTGCGTCAGCATGAATGCTCGGGAAGTGGCCACATGTCCCCATCGGAACAATGCCAGCCTGCTTGTCGAATCATTTCTTTGGTTATGTCGTGGATACTTTCTTTTTCCACTGTGGCGGTTAAACGAATTCCAAATCCCTTTAGAACGTGGCCTAATTCCCTGTCTATTCCACTTCTTTCTATCGGGCGCAATCTCAGCCGTCTGATCTAGGCTCCTCAAGATCCGACGTCATATGCACATCGAGCGCAGTTGACTTGCAACGACCAATAGTGCACAATCAACGGTGGTTTTCTCTCTCCTTCACCACCACGCATCGATCGGTGTATGGGATCACTCCGCTCCTGTCCAAAACCTCTTACCATTCAAGGGTGCCCTGATCAAAACTGTCGGTTTCTAGGGCGCGGGTCCCGCCTTTGTACTTTAGCACTTTTACCTTTTTCCGCCTGCAGTATTTTGGTTCCCCCACGCTACCGGGTGCTCGGGCTTTCCCATTTTGGCCCTGTTTGCCCATCAAAAATCACCTCCGTTTCCTGATTCGAGGCTCCCAGGGGCTACTTTGGCTGCTTGTGCGGTCTCCGTGGGCCTCGGTCAGTGCACTTTGACCGTGGTCCTTGTCATTCCATGTCAGCTACCATGGCCACTGGTTCCAGGTGTTTTTGATGCTGTTTTGGATTTCATCACAGATTTGTTCGACCTGATTCAGTCATGGTTCTTGACAATCTTTCTATGGATCCGATTTGGATCATGGCCTTCTTACTGAAAAAGCTTTTGGACCACCAAAAGTTGGTTTTCTTCAAGCATCGACTAAGTGAGGAAATTGTTGTCTCACTTGCCCAATCTCAATCCACTTCGCACTGCTCGGCTTCGAACCTTTAAGCCCAATCCTGAGGTATTCCACTTGTCCACTACGCATCGTTTTTACCTTCCTGTCCAGCACTGTGTCTTCCCGTAACTCATTAAGATATTTAGGTAGCAGGTCATCAACAGAAGTTAATTGGCTCTGCTCTTCAAGGACCTCAATCATTGAAGGTTCAAACAACCTCAAGAAATCCGCGTTCACGACTGAGTAGATGTGCATGTAAGCTAGTAGGTCAAGGCGAAAAGCATTTTCATCAACCTTCTCAACTATCTTGAAGGGTCCATACCTGATAGGTTTTAGCTTTTAACCTTCACCTTGCATCCTATTCTTGCTGATATATAGCCAGACTTGGTCTGCAACTTGAAAACTATGCTCCATCTGATTTTTATCACGCCTAGCCTTGTACTTGGCCTAGCTCTTTTCCAGCTGTTCCTGTACTGCCTGGTGGATCTCCTGGATCTGTTCAATGAACCTAGTTGCCTTGTCCACATCACTGTGTTCATCAATCATGGTATCTTTACCAAAGACAAAATCCAAAGGAGACCTTGGTATGAAACCCAAACAGGTCTCAAAAGGAGATCTCTATGTAGAAGAGTGTTTGGCTCTATTGTAAGCATGCTACACATAACACAAGTGTTCATCCCAAAGCTTAGGGTGTTTGCTGCAATATCCTCTCAGTAACTAGATCAGTGTCCTGTTAACTACTTCTATCCGGCCATCTGTTTGTGGATGAAAAGATGTTCCTTTCTTTAATTTGGTGTCCATTAGTTCCCACAGACTTGACCAAAACTTCCCTACAAATTGGGTGCCTCGATCAGATACAATAGAAGTGGGCAATCCAAAATGAACCCATACGTGTTCAAAGAACAATTTTGTAGTTTTTTCAGCTATAATCTGTTTACTACAGGGTATCAAAATACACATTTTGTTGAACCTATCCACAACAACATATAGATAATCATGACCTTTCCTAGATTTAGGCAGTCCTCTAACAAAATCCATGGAAATGCTTTCCCAAGGGTGAGTAGGAACTGGCAATGGAGTGTACAAGCCTAGTTTTCTATTGTTGGGCTTGCTTTGAGCACACATAGCACACCCCTTTACATATCTAGAAACTGTCTCACTCATTTTCGGCCAATAGTAGAACCTTTGCAGCTGTGCAACTGTTTTACTTACCCCAAAGTGACCTGATATCAGAGAAGTGTGTGCTTCCCTAATTATCTTTGCTCTCTCAGTTCGTGGAATGCAGAGTTTCCCACAATGATATAAGATTCGTTCCTTCACATGATAGTCCAATTATTCTACTCTTTTGCCTTGACTAAAAACTACATATACATCTTTAAAATCCATATCCTAGGCATATTTTTATATGTAGCTTTCATGCAGCACAGAATTATGCTTAAGTATGGTAGATGCATTTATAATGGGTCTCGATAACATGTCTGCAACTTTGTTATGTATGCCCTTTTTATATCTGATGACTAAATGAAACTGTTGTAGAAAACCCATCCATCTGTAATGTCTTGATTGTTGCAACTTAGTTTGGGAGTGTAGATATTGAAGTGGCTGATGATCAGTATGTATTACTTGTTTTTTTTTTCTTTTGGGGCCCATTAAGTAATGTTTCCACTTTTTCACATTCTGAACTAATGCATACAATTCTTTATCATATGTAGGATAGTTAACTGCTGCAGGATTAAAAGTATCAGAATGATAACATATGGGTTTATCGTGCTATGTCAACACTGCTCCCATGGCATAGTCACTGGCATCAGTTTGGATCTTAAATGGTCTTTGTAAATCTGGCAGTGCTAGTATAGGTGTTGTACTAATTTTTTCTTTCAAGGTGTCGAAGGCATTCTGCTGTTTGTCTCCCCACTGAAACACCTTGTTTAATCCTGTCAAAGCATGTAAGGGAGCTACAATTGAGGAAAAATTTGAAATGAACTTTCTCCAATACTGTGCTGCTCCTAAGAAGCTTCTCAATTCTGTAGCAGACTTGGGTTTAGGCCAGTTTACAATGACTGCCACTTTAGAGGGATCTATTTTTAATTCACCTCCCCGTACTATGTGACCCAAATAATTTAGAGAGGTTTTGCCAAATTCACATTTGGGGAGTTTATCATAACGTTTTTCTCTTTTCAAAACATCTAATGTCTGCTTAACATGCTTTAAATGTTCTTCCCACGTTTTACTAAAAATCAGAATGTCATCCATATATACAATAACAAAATCATCAAGAAAAGGTATGAGTACATCATTCATTAATCTCATGAAAGTAGCACGAGCACTAGTTAGGCCAAAAGGCATGATTAGCCATTCATACAATCCCTACTTTTCTTTGAAAACAGTCTTCCATGCATCTTGTTCTGCAACTCTGACTTGATGGCATCCACTGTGCAAATCTAGCTTGGTGAAATAAACAGTGTCCTTCAATTGGTCTAAAAGATCATCTATGCGAGGAAGAGGATAATGACTTTTTATTGTTACCTTATTCAGTGCTCGGTAGTCAATGTACACTCTCCACGAGCCATATTTCTTTCTCACCAAAACGATTGGTGACCCACATGGTGATGTGCTAGGCCTGATGAACCCTTTCTCGAGCAACTCCTGCACTTGCTTCTTGATTTCATCATTCTCTAAAGTAGATAACCTATACATCCCAATGTTAGACAAAGGAACATCTTGCTGCAAAACAATATCATGTACTATTCCTTTTTTGGGTGGCAGACCTTGAGTTTCTTGAAACAAGACATCATACTTTGAAACAATCTTTTCTTTATCAGCTTGCTGATCAGAATTACAGCCCTCAAATGCATCAGTTTTATCAGGTTTCTTTTCCTTTACAACCATTAGTAAGAACTATTTGCAGCAATTTATCATTCTTTTCATCTGTCCTGAGTTTATGAGGGTATAAATATTCTTGAGCTTATGAGCTCTTACAAAGTATTCGATTCCATCTTTAACAAGTAGATACTTGTTCTCAGCTCTACAAAAAATAGCCTTTCTCTCATACAAGTAAGGACTTCCTAAAACAATTCCACATATATCCAAAGGAATTACATCTAACTCAACCTCATCTACAAATGCTGACCCAAAAGAAAACTTGAGTTTGCAATGTCTAGTCACTTGTAGTTGTGCTTTATCATTCAATCAACCTAATGGGTAAGGTTTCTTGTGAGGTGTAGTTGTTAATCCCAATTTCTTTACAATTTCTTCAGAAATTAGATTTACTTATGAGCCACTATCAAACAAAGTATCAATCTTTTGATTTTTGGAAACAACTCGAATATGGAAAAGCTCATGTCTTTTTCTCTCATGTTCCTCATCAATAACAGATTGAGTAGAATTACTAGTAGATGCTTCAGAATTCTTACCTTTTATAACTGTGGTTGCAATGATTGTTTCATCTCTCGAGTCTGACCCCAAATCTTTCTGAATAGCTGTAGCAGTCTTCTTCTTCTTGCCCTCGGACTTCTTAGGTCTCAGCTCTGAATGCAAAACCCAACAGTGCTCATCATCATGCCCCTCCTTTTTACAGTGAGTGCATGAAGCTTTGCCTTTTTGTACAGTGTTAGTCTTCCTTACTTTCCACTTCTTCTTTCTTTTCTCCTTGCTCTTGCTTACAGTGGGTTGGGATGGTCTCCCAACTTTTGGATTTCCATTCTTTCCTCTAGCTTCTAGATGAGTAGCTTGTACAGATACCTCATCTATACTAGTGGGATTAAACATGAGGATGGTATGCCTCATGTAGCTATGTAGACCACCAATGTACTTCAAAGAGTCTCTGGTAAGTCTAATGAAATACCCAACATCAATGCTCTCTTTGAATTCTTGAGTATACCCTTGCACACTTTTCCCCTTCCACTGCCGAAGAGTTTTCCAACTCATCATGGCTTGTTGCATGTAGGCTAATGGATAGAACTACTTTTTGATGGCAACAACAAATTCACTCGAGACAGAGATGGTATTACCATGCCTCTTCATATCGGCTTTGGTTCT
>APFE031721759.1:235036-253371 GCA_000404065.3 Pinus taeda
CTTCTTAGGTCTCAGCTCTGGATGCAGAATCCAACAATGCTCTTCATCATGTCCATCCTTTTTACAGTGAGTGCATGAAGCTTTGCTTTTCTGTGTAGTGTTTGCCTTCTTTGCTTTCCACTTCTGCTTTCTTTTCTCCTTGCTCTTGCTTACAGTGGGTTGGGATGGTCCCCCAACTTCTGGATTTCCATTCTTCCCTCCCTCTAGATGAGTAGCTTGTACAGATACCTCATATATACTAGTGGGGTTAAACATGAGGATGGTATGCCTCATGTAGCTATGTAGACCACCAATGTACTTCAAAAGAGTTTCTAGTGAGTCTAATGAGATACCCAACATCAATGCTCTCTTTCTGAATTCTTGAGTATACCGTTGCACAATTTTCCCTTTCAACTGCCGAAGAGTTTGCCCACTCATCATGTCTTGTTGCATGTAGGCCAATGGATAGAACTGCTTTTTGATTGCAGCAACAAATTCACTCGAAACAAAGATGGTCTTACCATGCTTCTTCATATCATCTTGGGTTCTGCCTTCCCACCAAACCAAGGCAGTGCCTCCTAGGTGTAGGTTTGCTAGCTGAATCTTACTATTATCTGAGTCTATGTTCTGTACTCTACAACACACATCAATTTGTGTAATCCAATTGTCCAACTTTTCAGTGTTTAGCTCTCCATCATATACAGGAAAATCAAATTTAACATCTAGTTTAATCAAAGATGCTTTCTTATTATGCACAGGGCTATTAGGAGGTGTAGGAAAGCTTTCTTCTTTCCCCTTTCCTTTTGAGTGGTCATGGGAATGAGACTCATCTTCTTCTTTATCTTGTTTAGAGCCTGATGAATCCTCATCCTTATGCTTTCTACAGTCCCTATACATTTCTTCTACCATAGACTTTATAGCTAGGAAACTTTCTATGAATTGAGGGTCTGGACCTATAGAATATTCTTCTGACATTATCTTCCGAGAATAGACTCTCCCAATTTCAGGATTAGTTTCCACCAACTCTCCTTCTCCTGATTTGAGCTTTGATCTAGTGAGCATTCACAGCTAAACCAACACAAGCTTATCTAACCTTACAGCCTAGAGCTTTGATACCACTTGATCTGATAATCGCCCTACGAGTGCCATTAGTTAAAGATTTATTAAACCAAAGGTATTACAGACTCATGTGCTGGTGTGTGTGTTCTGTGTTATTGAAACAACAGATCAATCATATTGCCAATACATAGAAAATAAGTGGAAAGACAGTAGAGAAATATAGCAAGCAACACAAAGACACAAACAATTTTTAATAAGGAGTTCACCCTATTCTCCAAGTCTACGTCTCCGGTCTAGCTTCAGTGGTGGCCTTGTTTTATTATGTCTTACAGCAGAGAAATTACAATACAGGGACTCAATATGAGTCCTCCTGAAGCAGATTTTGCTTGGTAGGTTGGTTCTTGGATTCCCCAAGCCACTCGGAGTACACAAACTCTTTTTCTCCCTACCAGCTCTATGACCCTTGGTCTATAGTGGAAAGAGCCAAATGTGATGCTCAGTCCAGATAGATTCCTCTAGGGGAAGGCTTGAGTCTCCAAGCCCTCTGGTGCTCGACGCTGCCTGTGGTCAACTCGGTCCTTTATCTCCTCTGCTTGGCTTTACTGTTCTCTATGTTCAGTCCTCCTCTCAGGGATCACTGTTCACTGTCTCTCTTGGTCACTTGGACTCCTCTCAATAAAGGTTCCCAATCAACTCCCTTTTATTCGACTGTCTCTGTTCATGGCTTTAGCCATTCGGTCCCTATGCTTGTTCGGTTCCTCTTCCACCTGGGTCGATTCACCTACTGCAGCTGCGCTTGGAGTTCCTTGTTCAGCGTTAGCATGAATGCTCGGGAAGTGGCCACGTGTCCCCATTGGAACAGCGCTAGCCTGCTCATCTATTCATTTCTTCGGTTATGTCGTGGATACGTTCTTTCTCCACCGTGGCAGTCAAACAGATTCCAAATCCCTTTATAACGTGGCCTCTAATTCCCTGTCGATTCTGCTTCTTTCTATCGAGCACAATCTCAGTCATCCGATCTGGGCTCCTCAAGATCTGACATCATACGCACATCTAGCGCAGTTGACTTGCTTGATCGATAGCACGTGATCAAGGGCGGTTTTCTCTCTCCTCCACCGCCACACGTCGAATGGTGTATGGGATCGGTCTGCTCCTGTCCAAAAACTCTTACCATTCAAGGGTGCTCCAATCAAAACCATCGGTTTCCAGGGCCCGCGTCCTGCCTTTATACTTTAGCGCTTTTACCTTTTTCTGCTCGTGGTCCTCTGGTTCCCCAACACGACCGAGTGCTCGGGCTTTCCCATTTTGGCCCTGTTCTAGATCCGGGGCTCCCAGGGGCTACTTTGGCCACCTGTGTGGTCTCCATGGGCCTTGGTCAGCGCGCTTTGACTGAGGTCCTCGTCGTTCCACGTCGGCTGCCATGGCCACTGGTTCCAGGTGTTTTTGATGCTGTTTTGGATTTCATTAGAGATTTTTTCAACTTGATTCAGTCATGGTTCTTGACAGTCTTTCTGTGGATCTGATTCGGATCACCAACCCAGGTAGTGTAGTTCATAGTCCCGTGCCTCATTTCAGTTGCCTGGAGCACTAAGACTATGCTACCTTCATATAGTCACATGGTCGGACCACCGATGTATGGCTTCAATCGAT
Organism: Pinus taeda; assembly: GCA_000404065.3. Classification (NCBI taxonomy): domain Eukaryota; kingdom Viridiplantae; phylum Streptophyta; class Pinopsida; order Pinales; family Pinaceae; genus Pinus; species Pinus taeda. Next base: position 237,725 of record APFE031721759.1, read on the forward strand.
TGTCATTCACCTTTCCTAGGAAGGGATCTCCATTGAATTTGACCATCTATACGGCTCCTCCATTTTTAAACTCCTTAATGACAAAGGGCCCTAACCAGTGCATTCTAAGTTTCCTTGGAAATTTGTCAAACTTGCTATCATGTAACAAAACTAGGTCATTTACCTTAACGGTGCATAGCATAATGTGCCAATCATGCCACGCTTTTTTGCACTGTTTTTGGACCTGTTGGTGAAATCCAGCTAGAAATCTTTCTTCCTCAAGCTCAGCTAGCTGCGTGAGCCTTTCTTCCAAGGCCCTGTAATCTATCATATCCATGAGTGCTACTATGTGCAGACTAGTTATAATGTATTCCACAGGCATCATCGCTTCAACACCATATACAAGCCTATAGGATATTTGTCCAGTCAACTTCTTGCATGTCGTCTGATAGGCCCATAGTACTGCGGGTATGCGTAGGTCCCAATCACCTTGCTGAGCATTGCAAACCTTGGTCAATGCATTACCCAACACTTTATTGAATGCTTCCACCATCCTGTTAGCCTGTGGGTGATAAGGAATACTCTTCTAGTGATATACCTGTAATTCCTCCATCAGCACACTGATCGTCACATTTAGAAAGTGTGTACCGCAATCACTCATCAAAATCTTTGGACACCTGAATCATGTCAGTACATACTCAAAGAGGAAATTTGCAACAGTTGCACCTGTGCAATCCTTCACAAGTTTTTCCTCCGCCCATCGAGTCAAATACTCTATCGCGGTGATAATGTACCTTTCTCCCATCTTCTTCCCTTGGGGCTGAATGGGTCCCACAAAATCTATCGCCCACTTTTCAAAGGGTTGTAATGGCATTTGTGGATTCAGAGGCAGCTCATCCCTTCGCGATGGCCTGCCAGTCCTTTGACATAGACCACATGCTTTGGAGTATGCTTTTGAATCCTGATGGAGGGTTGGCCACCACAAACCCTACGTGTAGAATCTTCTCTGTAGTTTCTCTCCCTACATAATTTCCTCCCACGGCACCCCCATGAGCATCCATGAGGATACTACTCCTTTCAAACTTTAGTACATATCGTTGCAATATCTCATCAGACCCCATTTTGTTCAAATGCTCGGCAATGACAGAAAAGTCTACCACACTCACCAGTAACTCCTCCTTTTGCTGGACAGTGTAACCATCTGAGGCAGTTCTTGTCATTAGAAAGTGTATGATATCTTCAAAATGACCATCTACTATGCGCATTGTAAAAAGTTGCGCGTCAAGCAATCCCTCCTCCAAATTAGTGGGCTCTTCCCCTGTTTCGATGCGTGACAAATGGTCTGGTCCTATGTTCAGTCATCGAGGATTCATAATAACTTGAAAATCATAATCCTGGAACAATAACAACCACCTACAGATTCTCCCCCCCAACATAGGCTTATTGACCAAGTATTTCAACATGGAATGATCCGTATACATCTTAAAATGGCCACCCTACAACTAGTGTCTAAACCTCTGGAGCACGTATACCATGGATAACCCTTCGCGCTTGGTGGTGGAATAGTTCTTCTCTGCCTTGGACAACCTTCTGCTTGTGAAGGCTATAGGATGGTCCAAGTCTCCTCCGCTAGCCTGTGTCAGTATTGCTCCTAGTGTTATACATGATGCATCAACAAGTACATGAAACTTCTTCTTCCAATCCTGGAAGACTAAAATTGGCACGGTGAACATGTTTTCTTTCAATACATCCAAGCTTTTCTTATAGTCCTCATTCCAGCAAAATGTGACATCCTTTTTCAACAAATTCTCCATAGTGGGCATAGCCTTTGATAAAAATTTTGTAATATTTGGTATGTCCTAAGGTAGCGTGCAGCTGTTTCACACTCCTCAATGCTTCTAAGTTAAGTATCACTGCAATCTTCACAAGCTCTACCATCAGTCCTTGTCTACAAACCACATGACCTACTAGGGTCCCAAAAGGAACACAAAATAGGCACTTCTTTAGATTGAGGACGATCTGGTATCTTTGACAGGTATCTAGCATCAGGCGCAAGCTTGCCACATGGCGTTTCACCAGCCCAAACATAGTCCAGTCATCAAAGTACACTTCTAGGAACTTATGAATAAATTCCTTGAACACTGCAATGGCTATGCGCGAAAAAATAACAAGTGCATTCTTCAATCCAAAAGGCATTACAGTGTACTAAAAACACCCCCACTCAGTCGTGAAGGTCATCTTTCTCCTATCCTCCAGCACAATTTTGATATGATGGTACCCAAAGAACCCATCAGTGAAGGAATATGCTTCTTGGCCACCTACATTGTCCAACACTTCATCAATGAATGTAGTTGGGAAAGGATCATTTACACAAGCATCATTCAACTTCCTCAGATCTACGCATATCCTTATTTCATCCTTCTGCTTCTTTTCCTGTACTATCATTGGGCTTACCCATTCAAATTCTTGTATGGCCTCAATGGTACCTTTTTTGAGCATCTTGTCTAGCTCTAAGCGGACCTTCTCCTTATACTTCAGATTAGGACGGTAAGGTCTTTGCTTAACCAGCTTTGCGTTGGGTTTCAACGTGATCTTCATAACACCCAGGTCTCCTATTATCCCTTTTAGATCTGTAAACATTGTAGGGAACAAATCCTGGTATTCATGGAGAAATTCAATGACCTTATCCACCGTCCTTTCATGCCATTAATCTCCAATCTTCATGAATTTGGGCTTGGCCTCTGTACCAATATTCAACTAGTTCATTTTCAATGGCGTGGTTATATCAAGATTCTCAATCTGCAGCCCTTCAACCTCACGGCGACCTTCTGTTTCAGGGATGTTAATCTTTTATGGATCCTAATCTTCTTCTTTAGTAGTGATGTTATAGGATTCTAGCACATGACTCAGCTGAGTGGTCCAATCGGCTTGAATCAGGTCCAAAGGATCTTGTGGTATCTTAAATATGTTGCTTTAACTTTTTGTAACGCTTCGTCAATACAGTCAAACCCGTCTTCAAAGTTTAATGTCATTATGAATCCTTCGTGCAGAATATCCCATTTACCTGTACCATGGCAGAGCTTTGTTTCTAAGTACTAGTTCATTGAGATGACATCCAAGTTGTGATAGAATAAGTGCACCCATTCAGGTTGGGGCTTCGCTCCATAAGCCTTGGCCCATTTGGCTAATTGTGCACGCAGGTCGTCCTTCCCATCACATTTGTCTGCCATTCATACCTTCGGCTTCCCAACGAGTATTCTCATCATCCTTCTACATTTGCGCCAATCATCAAAGCTACCCTTGTGCGTACCCCACCACCTTGCAGGAATAGCGTGCAGTGCCTAGTCCAAAGCTTGGAAGCATTGCTTTTCTAGTACCTCCCTCTCAAATGCATCCAAAAATATATCTACATCATTCAGGCCATCATACGTGGGTAGATTTCTTACCTTTGATGACACACAGTGTAGCAATCGGGTCATCATGTTACAACTCAGTGTCGTTAATTCATGTAACCGATTCTGCCAGTGCTTTGATTTTTCATCAGAGTCTGACGTGTAGGAACTCTCGCAATTCCACGTGATTTGTCCATCCGCTATTGGATTCACCCAATCTTGATCTCACATTGTTATGTTATATATGCAGTCCAAATCCTCATCACTCTCATAATCGTGGACTAGTTCAGTATAGCGCGATCCTTCAATAGGATCTAGGGGTACTATTATGCAAAGCTATTTCTTCTCAAACATCATCTTTCACTTCTTTAGGTTGATTACCAGGTTCATATCAGTAGCCCAATCAATGCAAGCAGCGCAGGGTAGGCATTACTATCATCTACAATTTCTATTACTTCAAAGTTGGCCAATGCACTCACACCTTCAATATCTACAGTCACCCCTTGCAGCCACCCCATGGGGTTGATCTTCTACTGATTTTCCATCCTTAACTGAATCAGTGACCACTGCAGTGTGGGTCTTCCCATCATTCCCAAGTCTTCTTTGGTAGGACATTCATGTCTGACCCAAGATCCAAAATAACCTAATCCATTTCATACTCTCCTATCTGCGTGGTCGGCCTGATTTCTCATCCTATCCTTGTTTTATGCGTACCAATATTTTGTACCATGCGCAGATCACCCAAAGTGTGTCCGGTGCATCTATTTATAAGCTCCTATAATCCCTTCATGGCCTTTTGATGAGCCTCATAAATGGATAATTATATGGGCTCATTTTACCTCCTAACCTATTCAAATCAACCATTCTCTTAGCTTATTGTATGATTTTCTGATTATATTTATGCTTGTAGAGTGAGTTGAGTTGGTTATGATGCCATGTGGTCTAACATGTGTTTAATGCAGATTATTGATGAATTTCAAGGTCCAAGTCAAGGATCCAGTGGAAAAATGGCAGCACTAACTTGAAGTGGACAAAGGAAAGTACTTATAGGAGGGAATCCCCCTCATTTATTACTCCTCACTTTGAATTCCCCTTCATTCAGCTCGGAGTACAAGTAGCCAAATCATGCACTAGAAGGCAGCCAAGCAAGTGGAGGATGACTAATGATTATCTCGAGTTTTGGGAGCCAAGCCTCCCTGATTTTAAGGAAGATGTTGGTAGCTTCATTTGTATAAGTAGAGATGCCTAGGGCCTCACTAGGGTTAGATTTTTGTTCGATTTTTTCTTATGTAAACTCTGCTCCAACTTCGAGCTTATTATTTTTGTGATAGTTTCATGTAATCTTGCTATTGTTTTGTTAATAAAATATGGAATCCTTTTTAGCTAGCACTGAGTTACCTCATAGGGCTGAAGCTCTTGGGTTAGGGCCCAATCCAAGCATCCAAGCTCCTCTTTACTTGTATTTGTATGTTTTATTTTAGTTTGTAGATTAGGTTGCTGTTAGATGTATTTCTTTTATGGTTAAGAATAGGTTTCTTTTGATGATTTAGTAGTTTTCTTCCATTTGTGCTTTTTGTAGCAAGTTAATCAATGATAAAGAGAAGGTTCAAAAGGCTAGCAATAGTGCCTTTCCCTCTCTTCCTCCCTTTGGGACCAAGATTTGAGGCAAAGACCCTCTTGCTGCCCCAAAAACACAAATTTTCCTCATTCATAGGACTTCTAGTGTTTGTAGCCTTTTAGTAGGTTAACAGTCCAGCTTTGCTTTGCTTTAGATCTTCTTCATCATGTTCATTTCCTGATTGTCAATAGTCTTCTTTAATTCTTTCCTTTCCTACAGCATTTCTCAGCATTTCCTTTCACAGATGATAGTTTAGACTATTTTGATGCAAAACTCAGTTTCTCTAGATGCATTCATTTCATTGCTTACTTGATCTTAATGGTTGACTGTCAGTTTATGCAACAACTCTCTTCTAGCAACAGGCCAACTTATCAGCCATCCCATCCTCCATCTGATCCATGCCCTATAGATCACCCAAGTCTCACCTCAATTCTGCCTTAGTTTCCTGCATTTTCCATAGAACTTCTTCCTCTCTCCCGGTGATTCATGGTAGACCTTAGGTGCCCTAACACCTTATTTCAACCTTCACCCACCTTTCCCACCCTCTCTTACACCCTCAAAATAGTGAAAACTTCTCTCGGCCTCCTCCTGTAGGCCTCCTATAGTTTCCATCTTTTCCTCCTGTAGATTTCCTATGTCCTCTTGTAGATTTTCCTGTAGGCTTTCTTTTGAAGGCCGAGTGTGGGAAAAGCCTCTAGAAGGCCACCTTAGACCTCCTAGGACCCATCCACACCATCCTACATCCTCTAAAGTCCCAAAACCACCCTCCAACGCCACCTATTCACTGCCACATTCACACACAATAAATTACATGCATGTCAAATTCACACAAAAATACACGAAAATCCAAAAATATGTTTGTTGCCTATTTACTTCCAGAAATAGCTTAGCTAGACGTTGTTTACTTCCTTATGTAGGTAATGGAATTCCTTTCATGGTTCCCATAATGCTTTCTGCAAAAGTAGGATTAGTTGGTTAATTAGGGTTTACTAGGTTTGCTTTACATTTCAGTCTTTCTCCTTTCTGCAGTTAGAGTAGCATCTGTAGAGTAATCTTTCTCTCCTTTCAACACATATAGAGATTCTTCTAGAATCCATAGAAGTTGGATTGAGCTCCTAGTGATCTTGTGCCGACTGACCAAGTGACAACCTACAGTAAGAACTAGTACTTGTGCATACAGCACCGACGCTTCCAAGTTTGTTACGAACTACCGGGTTGATAAGAGTAAAGTAGGCAGGCCACGAGCTACAACATTATTGCTGCAATATTGGTGCTCACCACCTTGCTATCGCACAATAACTTCATGCAGGTTTCTAGGAAGGTTGTAAGCATAGAAGGGTCCATTTCCTCATTAGTATTATCCTTGCTCCTTGAGGAGGAGGCCTCAGCGAAGTTCTTCTTTGCTTCCATGAATGTTTCGCATGTGCACTCTAGAGCATATTCATTCTCCTTCGCCAGAGCTTTGTGAACTCATGCACTATCTTTGGGCTGTTTCCCCTTATCATCCCCTATTGTTTTGCATGTGCACTCTAGAGCATATTCATTCTCCTTCGCCAGAGCTTTGTGAACTCATGCACTATCTTTGGGCTGTTTCCCCTTATCATCCCCTATTGCAATTCCACTTCAGAGCACTATATTCACATTCAGATACTCTTTGCGAGGCTCAGAACTCATCATTTGTGGGTTTTGAGTCGACTGAGGTGGTTGTGCCCTTTTTTCATGTATCCTCGCTATCAGCATAGGACAGTGCTCTGTTTCATGATCAAACAAAGTGTAATATTTTCATGATGGATGCATTAGGTCAGTGTAATCGAGGGCATAATGTCCTTGTCCTCTGAAATTATAGCAGATTACCTGTCCCCAACCTCTGCTAGGTCCTCCTCCACCTTGACCTCATCCGTGCCCCTGAAATCCTATTCAAGTCATCCTCGCTCTGTTCATCGGGTCGTGTCTCCACCTAAACCCTATAGGCGGGTGTTCTATCCATCATCAATTCATAGCTCCTGCAGTTGTGCTCCTCATGCCCTACCAACCTACAAAAGTTGCAAAAGAGTTGCTATGGTGTTTGTACAAACTTCTGCAGCAAATGACAGTTATCAGTCATATGTTTTCCTACTACCTGACATATAGTGCACCACAATGCAAGCCCCGCGCTTGGTCCTTCTTGGGCCTCTGGCCTCAAAGGCATCGGTCCTCCTCCTGTAATATAGTTCACAAAGACCGAGCAATGGTCTTTGTCATGCTCCTGACCCTTGCATTTCAGGCACCATACCTCTTCGTGCACCTTCGGTCGAACTGTCCTATACTGCTTCAAGATTTGTATTTCGATGCAAAGATTTTACAACTACGCATGGATATTCTGAGCCCCCAAATTTGGATGCTACATCAATGTTTCATGTAGTCTCATTGCAATCTACAGGCCTCTACATGAGTCATTAACTTCCATTGTGACAATGCAACCATTAGGTGTGGCAGGAGTGAAGCCACGAACCATTCGCAGTGCTGTCCATCTGTTAAGTTCATATTAGCTTCATGGATTTTACACTTCAACCTCTAATCTAATTCCCAAGGGGTCTTGCCTAGTTTCATCACGATTTCCTTGAACCCTACTATTGATTGTGCCTCGGATTTAGGCCTACTGAATTCTTTATTCAACATGGTCTGGATGTCCACCACCCCAACATTTGGGTTATCATTAGAGTACTTGATGTACCAGGTTAGTGTGCAATCCTAAAAAGCACTAACCAATGTTATCTTCTTCATGTGATCATTTGTAATGCCCTAAGCTTCCCATACAGCTTTCACAACAAACAAGAACAGGTCTGGGTCCTCATTTCCTAAGCCTTTAAACAAAGGCAGCTTCACTAGTTTGCCATGCTGAACTATAGTGGAGGTGGAGGTGGAATGAGTGAAGTCACAGGTGATGGTGGTGAAATTGGAGTTGGTGTGGGTGGAGGCGGTAGTCATGGGAAACCTTGTCTTACTAACTAGATATCACTTCACAGAGAAGCCTGTGCTACTCCCTCTTCGTCACCCAATGGAGGTGAAATCAATGGACTATATTTATGGCCCTTTCTTCCTTCGTTCCTATAAGTTTTTCTGCTTCGCGTACCTCCGAACATCAAGGTAGTTGCATGACCCATTTTTTGCACGATAACATCTTAATCCAAGTATTCAAAGACTTCAAGTACATATCTCGTGGACCTTTGAAAAAACATTGCACTGCCTCGCTCTAGCTGACTAAGGTATCACCCGCGAATTCAGTCACAAATCCTCCTATGATTCGATCGAGCCAATGATAGATAGCACGGGCGATCTTATCCTTAGAGGCTTCCAATCTCTATACTAACTCCATGGTCCAGACAATAGGACCATCAAGTCTCCACCTTCCTTGGCTATCTGCTAGCTTCGCGATCGACTCGTATAGCTCAACCAGAAAGGAACAGAAAAAGATCTCATGGATCTCTGTGTATAGGTACCTGTCCAGCCACTGTTCCTTTTTCAGTTGTAGATTTCTATTCTCCTATGCCGAGAATTCATGGATCTTTCTATGCAACCAGTCTCTAATCTCTTTCTTAGTTGGATTTTAGTGATACGACATCACACATCTCTTATGCAAATTTCAGTCCTGGCAATGGAACCATTTGTTGGCTTGGTGGGGCTTGACCCAAGTTCAGCGTTAGTTAGCCAAAAAAATCCCTACACTACTGACCCTTTCGGCATCCACCTGTGGAGCATGGACCGAAGTCTCACCCAAAGCAGTATGGGGGGATGTTGGAACCATGTTTCCACACCCTAAGATGGCTGTGATGATGGTTTATTCCTTCTATTCCTACTCTTGCACAAGTCGTTAATTTCTAGGGCTCTATCAGTCTAGCCCTTTATTCTGCCCTTCAATACCTCCATGAAAGGGTATGATTGACCTTCGCGTAGCCCTAATATGCGGTTTAGTTACTTTTGCATTGCTAGGGCAATGTATCATGCAGATTCCCAACCTAGCTTAAGTGTCTTACTTATCTTACTAAACAATCATAGTTAGCACTGTGTAAAAAGATATCCTTATTTGTGTTCAATTATCCAATGTAATTACATACATTCGCGCATCACATAAGCATTATAAATTAAATTCATACACAATATGACAAGATGCATTAATAGGAAACAAAGACATAGAATTTGTAGAATGCTTCTCTTTATTGATATCTTCATATGATTACAGACTCTATCTACCTTGTGCACACAGCTACAGGGGTCCACGCACTCAACTGTAGACTTCCATCATAGGCCTCTACACACTCAGCTACAGAGGCTCTACCTACGCTATGACCCAAAACTTAGACTTCTCTCCTTATCACTCAAGACTTCTTCTACAACTTATGACTCATCAAAACTACTTAGAGCTTACATACTTAGCTCTTTTTATACCATCCCATGGTCTGCAAACCATGGGTAGATCTTTTACAGCCGACTTTACTTTACAAAATAAGGGTAGACAACCCTTTATGACTCATGACACCTTCGCGCTCCGCAACCACAAAATGCGGAGACTTTACAACTTTATTACAAAATGTGACCCAAAACTATCCTTGGGTGATCCTGTTCCCAACACCCCTATAATATAGTTCTTATAAACCGGGAAATTCTCCTTATCGTGTCCATGGATCTTACACTTCAAACACTAGGCTTCAATGTGCACCTTTGGTTGGGCTTCGTTTCCTTTCTTGAGGCTCTACAACTCCAAGTGTAGGATCTCTAGCTGTGAGTCAATCTGTTGCACTCCAAGGTCCATATCCTGTATGGGCGAGGCATCTAGTTGCATCACAATTTCTAAGGCTTCAGTTTGTGTTGTTGTCCTTTGTTGTGACAGAGGCACTCTCAAGTGCGGCATGAGCAATGCTATATTCCACTCACAATGATGGGAATATATAATTATCATATTGGATTTCCTAATCAGACATTTGAACCTTTTATTAAAATCCCAAGGCATCTCGTCTACCTTCTGTCAAATTTCCCTAAACTCAGTTACTGACTGCGCCTCTAACTTGAGCTTTCTAAACTCCTTATTCAGAGCTTGTTGGGTCTCTACCAACATCGTGATGGGGTTACCAGTGCAGTACTTGATGTACCATGTTAGTTCGCAATCCTATAAGGTTGTGACCAACTACGCTTTCTTGATGTTATGATGTGTAATTTCCTGTGTCATCCATACAACTCCTGTGACAAACCAAAACTATTCGGAGTCTTTTCTCCCGACTCCTTTAAAAATAGGCATCTTCATCACGTTCCATGTTGAATGGTGGAGGTGGAGGTGGAGCAGGTGAAGGTATAGGTGTATGAGGTGTAGGTGGAGGTGGAGGTGGAATGGATCGATGAGGTATCCTCAGGATGCCCTTTGTAATTAACTGGAGTGCACTTCGTGGCATAGTCAGCACCATCCCTTCGTCATCACTTGAAGGGGGTTCAATGAGAGGACTATATTTTGAGCTTGATCCTTCATTTCTTCTAAAGAATCTCTCGCTTCATGTAGCCCCCAACACCAAGGTACTGCATAAACCTCTTTTCACATAACAACATTTTAATCCAAGTCTTTAATGATTTCAATTACTTATCTCGCAGTCCCTTAAAGAGCCTTCATTCCACGTTGTTATAGCTAATATTTCTCTCAATCATTAAATAAGTCACAAAACTTCTGAATGTGTGATCAATCTAATGATCCACAACCCACATGATATTACTTCCTAATGCCTCCAGACGTTGCACCAGTTCAGGAGTCCACACTATAGGGCCGTCAAGCCTCCACTTCCCTTGACTACCAGCCAATTTAGAAAACCACTCGTAAATTTCGTCAGTGAAGAAACATAAGAACACGTTGATCTCATCTGTGTACAAAAAACTCTGCAACCATTGCTCCTTGGATAATGCAGGGCTCTTGTTCTCTTGAGCCATGAATGTGTGACCATTTCGATCAATCCACTTTTCAATCTCTTTCTATGTAGGAAACCATTTATCACACATCTCTTGGATAGATCCTAGTCCCAGCAATGGAACCATTTGTTGGCTTAAGGAGGCCTGACCCAGGTTCAGAGTTGTTCACACCAACCAAAAAAACCTTAACTGTTGACCCTTTTGTCAACAACCTTCATATTGCAGGCTGTAGTCTCACACAAAGCAGTATTGGGGGATGCTAGAACCAAGTTTTGCATCTAGAGACCATGTGATAAGTGATTTTAAGCCCTCGTACCTTAGATCTTCCTTCATGCAGATCTGTATCCTTTTATGGTCTGCTACTGCAACTTTAAGAAAATGGCTCTTATACCTTCATGAAGGTCTGCGATCAAACTTCACAGCTCTAAAAGAAGTAGATTGTCCACTTTCACACAGTAAATAGGAATCCTAGATCTGCCTTCATGCAGATCTACCCAATTCAATAGAAATCACAATAGATTTAACCTTTGTCTTTGCAAAAATAGATTATCACTTAGTTCATGCATAGATATTAAAGATTTAATAATATTCACGCAACAATTATATTTCATTTCATAGAAAACATATCATTAAGCCATAATGCATAACTTGAACAAAAATAAGAATAATACACAAAGGCAAGAAATTTGTTCCAAAATCAGTCTTTAGTAGGTTCAACATTCAATTTACAAACTCTTTCACCTTGCACACCCAGCCGCAGGGGCCCACGCACTCAGTTGCGGACTTGCCAAGGTCTTCACGCACTCAACTGTAGGAGCCTTCCCCTTTCGCCTAAGTATAGGAAACAAATCTTTCCTATCGTAGCACTTGCCCAAAAATGATAATCTTCATTCATAGATTAATACTTAGACACACTATGACTCAACTATATATAGATTTTTCAATACAATATCATGGTCCGTAGACCATGGGTGAGTCTCAAAATCGACCTATCACTTACCGAAACAAGGGGTTAAAGCCCCTTTGACTCCTACATAGATGCACACTCCACCTCCACATTTCACAGAGACTTTACATTCTTTTACTAAATCTTTCTCAAAAATTGGTTAAACTAACCCAAAATTGACCCTAGGGATCCTATCCCAACAGACTATTCCCTTTCAAAGTGAGACTCACTCTCACCCTCTCCCTTTGCAGTGAAAGAAATTTGACACAATTTTACACTAAGCACTCACCAGTCACACGAACCTTGTTGTTTGAAAACTAAGTAAAATACTCTCATGTGTTGAGAAGCAAGAGCTAAGCATATCTTTAAGATAATTGCAATTGGGGCATCATAACAGATGGGACTCCTACACCAAATGGTGTGAGGTCTAGTTGGGACTTCATATTGATGAGATCCCCTGAATGTTGGCAGGTCCAGCACCATCAACATATTCTTAAGGAAACTTTAATCTTTAATCTGAAAGAGGATCTCAATCTCTTCTTCACCATTAGACAAAAAGTCATGTCTCCATCTTTCAATATTGGGTAAAATAGATATCATTCAATAATCTTACTTAGACACAATGCAATATTTTAAAACATTTGAATATGTTGTTATCAAGGGTAGTCTATCAAGCTTGTACCACCATACTTAAAAAATTTCTCATTTGAAATCTCTAAACTACTTTCTCAAGAATTATACCCTTACTTGAAAAACACTTAAATGCATTGCACATATTTTAGTAGCCATATGAGGATACTTCCGACTAAGATATTAAGACATAAAATCTAACCCATTTTAAAGGCTTTGTTTTTTTAACCATTTCAATATTTGTTTTACTTCTCCGATTGAGACAGGTAAACAAGATCCTTTGATGGAAATATATTAAGTCTACATTTATTTCATGGGGAATATACGCTTGGACATATTAGGTTCTTAACTATAGTCTTATATTCTTGATGCATGACTATTTCTACAAGTGAAATATTTGATTGAAATGAGTAATGACACATACCTTTTATGATTTCTTGGGTCTCCAACACTTTTTGTTAGCTACTAAAGGTATCAAACCTTCATTCATTGAGATAAATATTTATGCTCAGGATTTATATATAAGGTTCAATAGATCTACCTTTTGAGACAAAAATGAAATAGTTTTTTTGATATTGTATGAGGAGTATTTCGACCTTTGAGAAATCTTGGATCCAGTGAGAAAATTCACCTAGATCTAAGATTTTCATTCTGTCTAAAATATGATTGAAGCCTCCTATGACATACTTCTAAGATTTTTGGTTTCTTAATTGTGAGCCTTTTTCTGAGATCATTTTTTTTTTAATTCAATAATAGAGGATTTTTGGATATAAGCTCTGAGACAACTTGATTAAGCATACTAAGATTTATCCTATCCTATTCAAAGTCCTAAGGACATACAACCTACCTTCATTACAAATGAAAAGTAGAGGGAAACTTGATCTTGAACTTGGACTAGGTTAAATTATCAAATTACCCACTTTGTCCATATGAGAAACTTTGATTTATGAACAAATGAACCTTCACTTGATGCTATCATCCTTTGCTAGCCTCACATGTTGTTTATATGTTACTGAAAGACTCCTTGCTAGCCTCAAATGTATTTCACATAATTAAAAAAATTTCCTTTTCCTCAGATGTTTCATTGATAATCTAGATTATCTTCAAAAAAAGGACTAAATATGTCCCCTTTTGAACTACAATTTGAGGCTTCAAATTGATCCTCTTCCAAATCAGTTTTAATGGAAACATTTTTATATTCAAAAGAAGGAAGCATATTGATCATTGGTTTCTATCAATTAAAGTTTTATGCATATATTTTATTTTTGTTTTTCTTGGACACCTAATCTGCTAAGGGTTGTGGTATGGAGGTTGAAAAATCAAAGGGATTCCAAGAGACCACTTGGAATATGAAACCAAGGGTCACTAGACTTGTATAAATGTACATAATTTTGAATAGTGATGTATACAACACTTATTCTAATATGTTTTCCATTATTTTAGTCTATGTTCAACTTGGTATCAGAGTTGGCGTATGTTGGACCTGCTCTAATTTGAGTCACTGATTTTTTGGTTTATCTATGCATGACAATTATGTTGTCAGTCCTACCTCTCTCACCTCTGCCCTTTTAGAAAATAATTACTCATTCTGTGATTCTAAACTTGTCAGAGCTAATAAATTTTCTGGAATACTATTGCTCCACCCATCAATTCTATTACAGCTGTAGAAAATGTTACCTGCATTTCTAATGTTACCGACTCGTTGTTAGAATTATGAATAATATTTTGTCCTTGATTGAAATGTACTTGATAAAGATGTCAACATGATGGTAGAAGGATGAGTATATAGGCTAGTACAAATGTGACAAAGAGATTGGACAAAGTAATATCAGTTCAAAGACAGAGGAATGATAAAGGTAATGTGTAGAAAAATATACGCGGGTCATGTGAACAAATATTGCATACTTACAAAGGTATGGTGAAGAAAAGTTGCGTACATTTTCTGCATCATAGTATTCTCAATACCAAGGATATTTACCAAGGTATTGGACCACAATAATGTGTGTGAAAACATATATTTAATCTTGTCAAAGAATACCATCACCATAACTATGGGATTGGCCTAATGTATTGGCTAAGGCCTAAGCTATATAAGGTGATGTAAATAAAAGTGTTAGGTGCACAAGTGATGGGTTATTAATGAATGTTTTGATCTGAAATGGGGGTGCACCAAGGAGCATGAAGGAGGTTCAAATTTGATAAATCTGAAAGCATTGTAATGACTAATAAGCATGCTTTTTTGATCCTTTATGATTATGATTAACAATGATAAATTTGTGATGGTAATGATATTATGACATGAACATGTGATAGTAAGAGTTGCGAAATATGTTTTGTGGCTGTAGTGAAGGAATTATTTTTTAATTATAGATCAGTACATAGGTTCTCTTCAGAAAGGTCACATACATGCATGGGTCTAATTCAAGGGGGTCGCGTATATATCCTACAAAATATCAGAATCTATACACGTGTGAAATATTAAAAGCACGTACATATGCAGCTGTTCTTTATAAAAGGCACATACAACTGCTATGGTTTTTAAGCATGAATTGTTAATGATGGTTGATTAGTTCATATATGCTTGTTGTTGTCTTTCAATGATGACTCTCTCATAATGATCCATGTTTGACATTATTGTTTGGGTTGCACTGGTTGTGGAATGAAATGTTAAGTGATTATGCTTATGTATAATGATCTGTATTTGGATTTGTGATTAGTGATGGATTTAATATGTGATGCAATGATTTCTTCAATGTGACAATGATTCAAATTCAGGTATCAACATTTTTGAGATCTATATGCATGTAGGATATAAGAGAAGCGTGTACATATGCAGGTAGGCTTTAGGAGAAGTGTGTACATATGCAAGTATGATTAAAAACGATAACATATAAAATCTAATCTATGCTTGATTAGGGTTTGCATGTTGGAAATAATACTGAGAGGGGGGGTGAATCAGTATTAGAAAATCAAATAATTTTTCATTTTCATACTCAGATTCATATACTCTACTTCAGTTAAGGATATCCGCGTATATATGCGACTATGTTAAAAGTAACTAGCATACATCCAGTAACCTTTATGATTTAGTTAGTTCATCTTCAGTGAATGCATCAGAACATTATTAACCATATGAACAGTAAACAGAATAGATCAT
>APFE031721759.1:253624-277171 GCA_000404065.3 Pinus taeda
ATAAAGAGCACACATGAACACCATGATATAAGGTGGAAACCCAATGTGGGTGAAAACCACCTACTGCAATTTGTTTCTATCTTCCTTTAATAAGAAAATTCTTTTACAATGTACTGGTGCAGTCCTTTACTAGTACGCAGGCTTCTACTTGTAGAAGGCTACAACCTTCTTAGCTCTTGTACTAGCCGTTCCATTTACTAGTACGTAGGCGTTGACCTACTGAAGGCTCCAACCTTCACTTGTTTTCCAGCTGCTCCTGGAAGGGAGCTACAACCCCTTGGCTCTTGTACTGGCCAATATGTTTACCAGTACGTAGGTGCCAGCCTACGATCATCCAAGGACCACGTTTCATACATTTTCATACTGGATCCATAAAACAATCACCATTGTAATACAATCTGCATCATCAATCTCTGAATCACCCAATACTGAATCACTGAAACCCTGTCAACAAAACAGTCACTAGAACACAGAACAGACTACATAACTCTACAACAACAAACAGATCCAATAGTAACTTCAAATATCATACTTCATACTGTATACGCTACTTGGATGAATCCAACCTACGTGTATACGTGCTTTTACCAAAGACAACCCGCGTACACATCTTCAAATTCTAACTCATAACTTTGCAACTATTTTAGACATCAGAACATACCCAGATCATAACATTCATACAATAAACATGTGTCAATAGATCTAGTCTATCCATAATCAAACCATATAAAGATAATCATTCCAAGCCTTGAGATCTCGTTCCATCGTTCATCATCCTCCACATGAGTGCAACCTTGGTTCAAATCAAGCAAGGCATCACCAACCCATAACCAGCATCTGGATCTCACACTTCATCAGACATTCATCACATGCTCACTCTTGCACACCCTCTTGGCCTAATGATCTTCTCCTTATATAGCTTTAGGCTTCTCTAAATACCATGGTCCAAAACCATGTAGAACCAATACCTTGGACCCAATACTTGGGGTCGTCATTTCGAACGAAATACCATGGACCAAATACCACGGACCAAAACTATGGTTTCCGACATGTACGCACCTTTCCTTCTGTGAACCTGCATGTGTACGTTTACGCGCCTTTTGCTCAGATAACCCATGTATATACACACTTTCATCATGGTCAACCTACGTATATCTCTCTCTTTACCTGCTGCACTATGATCTGTCCTCTGAGTGAGTTGCCATCACCTGTCTCATACCTCTGAGTGAGTTGCCATCAAGGACAACACTTGAATCATAATGCCAACATTGCAGTGGCAGCAATTGGTCTAGGTAACAGTGTTTCGCATGGTATATTGGTGAGTGGATATGCATTGGAATGATTTGTTCTGATCTAGTATGATCTAGTTGGATTGGTTACATTGGTTGATTTGAAAATTTAGTTGGTTGAATATTTGAGTAACTGATTTTAGAATAGTTGAGAGTGGATCGAGTTTGAAACATTATGAAAAGTGATACATAAAGAGTCGAGGATAACATTATTCAGAAAGGGGGTTGTAGCACCCTACTAGTAGGAGCTGGAAGACAAGAGAATGTAGTAGCCTTTTGTAGGTAGAAGCCTACGTACTGGTTAAAGTCTGCACCAGTACAATATTTTAATAAGATTGTTTTTTAATTTTCAAAAGAAGACAGAGACGACAACAACGATGGTTTTCTCCTACATTGGGCTTCCACATAAAATATTGGTGTTCATGTGTGTTGATGTGTTTCTTATGTGGTGATGATCTATATTCTCTCTACTACTCACAGTTTGTTCTTAATACATTTTTTAATGAAGGCACTATTTGAAGATTAAAAAATGATGAATTATATGTAAAGCTAGTTGACTAAATATACATAGTTTTCTTTCATCATATTCGCGTATGTACACAGGTTCACTAAATAATAGTTGTGTATAAAAATTGGAATAAGAAAAGTAAAGTTTAAGTAAGGTTCACAATACTAATTCACCCCCCCAAAATATTTCTGCTAACAATTGGAATCAGAGCAGGTCCTTCAAAAGAAGATTGATCGCTTGAAGTAAGATTCATCTCGATGAGAAATCAAGAGGGAGTAGCATCTATCAGGCCACCATTATTTAATGGATCCAACTTGGTTTTATGGAAAGTTAGAACAAGAGATTATATGTAGTCACTTGGAGTTGATGTTTGGGGAATCATTGAAGGAGGCTATCAATATCCATCCTCCATTCCCATAGATGAAGGAGAAAATAAAAAATATGAGACCAATGCAAAGGTTGTCAACGCTCTATTTTGAAGAATGGAAGAATCTGAATTTATGAAGGTCATGCAGCTAAATACCGTAAAGGCTATATGGGAGAAGATCGTCTAGAGTTATGCAGGTGACACTAGGGTAAAGAGTGCCAAACTTCGAACCTTCCGAATTCAATATGAAACCGTCAGAATGCATATTGATGAAAGTATTACAAATTTATTTATTAGGGTAGATGAGATAGTTAATTCAATGAGAAATATTAGTGATGAAGTAAAATAATTAACGCTTTTTGAGAAAATCTTAAGATCACTAACCCAAAATTTGATTTGAAAGTCTCTTCCATTGAAGAAATGCAGGATTTGAAGAACCTTATTGTTGACCAGCTTCATGGGATCTTAACAAGTTATGAAATGGGAAAAGGGGGTCCTTCATATATGGTTTTGGGGTCCTATAATAATAGGATTCATAATTTTGAATTGGCTATAGTTAGTCTTGTAATATTGTACATACTTTTTCTTTCTGCAAAATGTTTTCCATATTAAAAATTAAAAAATGTAAAGAGGGTATGTACTAAAAGAAATATCAAAGGACAAAAAGAATAACAAAAGTTAAAAAAGTGAAAAAATATGAACGCCAAACAAAAACAGATCATGAAAGTGTTCAAGTCCAAGCACCACTACCTTTTACTTTACTGTGCAAAATAATGGTTGTGTGCAGCTTGTCGTAGATGCCACAACCCATGATAGTCAAATTGTTTAATCTTGACTAGTTCATGCTTTAAATTTCATGTTTATAGATAAAGAATAAAGATTTATCCAAACTATTTAATCTTGGCATATCAGTAATTAGGTAGAGAAATAATATCTGCTCAACAGCTTAATCTGAGCCACTGGAAGTTATAGGTTTAGAATTAGGTAATTTACTTTTCAAAAGAAAATGAAATAAAGAGTTTGCTAGCCTAAATGAACCCAATAAAATGAAGAAAAAATGTTAGGGTAAGTAAAGGGTAGGTACAAGAAGTTTGCAGAAGTACAAGGTTGTTAAAGCAAAAGAACATTTATCATGCTTAATCCTATGTTTCAGTGTGTAGGAGTAGTTATGAAAGTGAAAGGATGTTCACAAGCTAATTTAAATAACTTCCCCTCATTTCATTTCACCCCCCATTACATACTTACTAATTTCCCCATTATCTCATCATTTCTTATTAATATATCATTTTCCCTTCATTTTGACCATTACCCCTTGGTTTCACACATTTCCCTAGTAAATCACCCTCCAAAGGTCATTTCCCAACCCAAAACCCCTCTTCCCTAGTGTGAAACCCATTCCCCTTTGAAAAAATCATTTTCCCCCTATTAATTTCCCTATTTTATCTAAAAAACCCATAAAACCCCCCTTGTCCTAAGTTTAAATTCCCCCTTCGCATTACTTCATTAACTCCGCCATACCATATTTCGCCTAAAAAACACATAAAACCCCTTGATTCTAAGTTTTGTTTCCCCCTCGTATTATTTAATTAACTCCGCCATTCACATTTTCCCTGACATAAACCCACTTAACCCATCACCCTCGGTGCATTTAACAAACCCCGCCACATTTAAACCTTAGTTCCACTTTATTAAACCCACTTATATTTAACCCTGCCTTATTCATTAATTAATTACATTTAAGTGTAATTAATCCCCCCGAGCCCCGTAAATCTTTGCCCTTATTCCCTCCGCGCATTTCCACTGCGTGACAGCCATTAGATCTTGCACCCCTAGATCTGATGGCACACATCCATATCGCGTTGATTCTCTTTCCTAGATTTACCAGCCCGAGCGCATGTGAGATTCATGGTTTTTCTCAAGCTCCTTTCGTTTACGTTGCAACTCTAGGTGAACTCACGTGCTCTCAAGGAAATATCGCCCAATTGCCAAAAGCAGTGTGATGGCCCCTGAAGCCGCCTCCCCGCGTAAAATGAAACCACCCACTGTTCGTTTATATAAATTCCATGCCAAATGTGACTGTTACTGGTTAAAAGGCCAAAGGCACTCATTTTCATTTTCTTCGCTCATTCAAACTGTGAAAGCTGCCTAAGCCTTCCTGTGCCACCCTAAACCTCTGCAACCAAATTTGACCACCGATTACCTTCCAAACACACTCTGGACTCCATCCATAGACATCTCAGTTCAATAAAGCCATTCATTGCCTTCCCCGCAGACCTATGCTTTATTAATAATTTTTGTATTTTGTAGGTAATTAGAAGGCTAGGAGATTGGACAAACAAGTTTTGATACTAGTCACAAAACCTGTTTACTCCAAGATTCATAAGGAAATCTATTCAAAAGGCTTTATTTAGAAGGAAAAGACAATTATCAGCAGAGCAGAAGGAAACAATTTACACAAGTATATGTTAAAACAAAGATGAAATCATTTTCACCAACACAACAAAAGACTCTTACAAACTACTCTCCAAGAAACATTTTGTATTCTACATGTGTATTTTTGTAAAAATAATTTTTACTAAAGACACAAAAGCATGAAAGAGTGAGTAAGATTTACAATAAAAGGTAAAAATGAAAGCAGGTGATAGAGCATACAGTTAAAATACTAAATAGAGGAGGCAGATGAAAGTGTATCAAATGAAAGGTCATAAGTAAATATGACATCCAGCGTGAAGACCAAATAGCCAAGTAGCTTAAATGGAAAAACATCAAATACTAAAAGACAATAGAACCTAAATAACAGGGACAACAAATAGCAGTTCATTAGTTGTCTCTATCTTCTTGCATGAAGATATTTCTTTTTACTAGATTAGTTCTCAATGCAATTTGAGATATTTTGTAAGTTCTCTTGTAGAAATACTTCATAATTCGAAGTATTGAGTGTGTATTGCTATACATTTGTAGAGTTATTTTGATCTTAAACCTAAGGGTTATTGTACCAATTTTCAAGTCAACAAACTAGAGCAAGTAATAAAAAGATTGCACTACAAGATTCATGAGAAGAGCTATTGCAGTGAAGTATCTTCTTTGTCTGATTTTGTTACTTTCTTATGTGTTTCATAAACTTAAATGTTATCTAAATTTGAATTAATTAACCAGAAATTTAACTCATAAATTGTCTAAGTACACTATGTTTTGCATAGTTAATCATTTATATGTTTTCCTCTGCTATCCGGATTTAAGAACCCTTAATTGCTCTCCCATCCGAGTTGACTTCTTTCACTTCTCTTCATAATCTGGCCTAGGGAACCCTTAATTTCTCCCTAGATCCAATTTAAAAACATTTCATCCAAGCCTTTGATATATGTAGTAACTCCTCTATCTTAATCGGTAGACACTATTTTTAGAACTTGATCTAGTCCTTCTTGTCTGACATTTTACCCGATAGCCCAATGGTAAAATACAACCCTTTTCATCTAAGTAAGTAATCCCACCACCCAAATTCAAATAAAAAACCCAAGAACAATTATAACTAGCCTAAAATCAATTAACTAAACCAAATTTAAATAAAAAAGAGAGAGCTCTCTTTGAGATTAGGAAGGCTAGATCCTCATCTCCAAAGTTGGTTTGTGGTTACCTCTATCATTTCTTTTTTTGACAACTTAGAATAAATTTTGGAGTGATAACATTATTGGTGACCATACTAGGGGCTCGATCCTTGTGTGATAAAACTTTAAGGAAACCTTAAATTTCACCTTGAGCCCCTTAAGGTCATTTTCACAAGTTGTTTTTGAAAATTTTCATAAAAAACAGTTAAAAAAATTAGAATTCTGGCTCCCAAGAAGACTCACTATACTAGGGCAAACACAGATCCAAACCCTGCTACCATAATTGATGACCCAGACAAGATTTTAAGAAAACCTAAAAAGGTAGAAACTCAGGAAAGTAGTAGCCAGTTAGTCAAAGCGAATGACCCAGACAAGATTTTAAGAAAACCTAAAAAGGTAGAAACTCAGGAAAGTAGTAGCCAGTTGGTCAAAGCGAATTCACTCCCTGAGGAGTTGTCAACTTTAGAGGAAATTCCCTTTGATGTATCATTAGACATCTCATTATTGAGAACTAAATTTGAGAATGTCATTCATGAAACTATGTTGACCCTAATTTTGTTCAACTTATTGAAACAAAAAGGGTGCCTATCCATCTGGATTTAGATAAATTTGTCTTGGACACTTTTCTGCACAATCTTCAATCACTGTAAATACACCTTCATTTACCACAACCTCACCTATAGTAACCACCACAGTCCATTCCCCTAAACTAGTTATTCATCAGCCAAGCACCTCATCCTCATCTATTTCATTTCCATCCAGTTCAAGCCCTTCCTCAAGAACCACAACTTTACCCCCTAGTCAAACTAGAATCTCAACCATGGCAGACTGATATGCACCTCTAGTTTTACCTGCACAACTCCATACCATGCCCCAATATTATCAAAGAAAAATCTTTTTGTTTGATGCTACTAGTTAGTACACTGCCCAAAAACATGTGAAAAAAATGACTGACTACTTTGAGTTGCGTGAGATAGATGAATCAGATGCCCAAATGAGGTTATTTTCCCAAACATTAACTAGGGATGTTAAGAAATGGTTCAAAGCTTTACCTTCCCACTATATTGCAGACTTAGCTACTTTTCATAGATCATTCATTGATATATGGGAGAGAAAGAAAAACCATCTGCAAATACTTTCTGAATATGATGACATTAGAAAAGCTCCTAATGAGTCAGTTAAAGATTATTTTACTAGGTTCAATAGCATCTACAATGCAATCCCCACTAATATTAAGCCTCCACCTGATCTAGCATTAATCAAATTCCCTAATGGTTTTGACACTAACCTGTGATACCAATTAAGGTAAAGAAACCCAGAAACATTGGAACAAATGCAAATTAATGTTGTTAGTGCAAAGGCCAACCTGTTAGCCAAGAAAGTTAGAATGAGAAATGAAAAGAGAGTTGTAATTAAAAAGGAAACTTCCACTTCTGATGGAAAAATAGATAGTTTAGTGAAGAGTGTAGAGGGAATAATGGATAGATTATATAACATGGAAAGAAAAACTCAGTGGGAGAATCAACAACCACCCCCTATAAGAAACCCCAACTTTAGGAAGAATCCTAACATTGGAAAGAATGTTATACCAGATCAGCAGGTTAGGCCTCCCTTCCAGGAAAACTATGTTGAGGGTTCACAGAGACATGAAGAAGAGGATGAAACCTAGATAAAATTATTAGGAATCAAGAATGAAGATTTTTTTTTCTCACTCAAGAAGAATAGGAGTTGTACATCCTGCAACAATTGCAATTAGAATTTGGTGAGTCCTTCGACATTAAACAGGGTTATGAGTCAGCTATATATGAGGTTCACAAATAGTATAGCTTAAGAGGTAAAAAGAACAATGAAGCTCCCACTAAAATATCAATCCAGACCCAAACTAAAAAGATAACAGAACCTCATGTTACTAAGATTTTACAAATCCTTCCTAGGGGAACACCGGATATTTTTACCCCATAATTTGTAGATATAACCTCCACTAAAAGTCAAACTAAAACAGTGACTCAAAGCATTCGAAATAGGATTAATCAGAGCAAACTGCTAAAACACAGACTGAAATGCCAAGTACTGAAAGACAAGATAAAAACACACAAACTGCATTTGTTAAGGAAGATCTCATCCAAACAAACAAATCTCATATCCCTTTCAACCTCAAAACTAAAATAGCAAAATTGAAGATATCAGTTCCCTTGACTGAGTTAGTAAAGAATGAATCCTATAGATCATAGATAACTAAAACTTTAAATATAGGAGAGGGGGAAGCTGTTGCCAATTTGAATGATGCTCAACCTGAATTATTGTTTTGCCTTGAGGCGAATGGTAATCATCAGCAAGGGAGAATCCCTCCTTTCTACATTAGCCTGAACATTCATGACAAAATATTACATAATGCTATGTTAGACTCAAGGGCATCCCATAACTTGATGCCAAACACAATCATGGAGAGACTAAACTTAGATATTACCAGACCATATAAGGACTTGTTTTCCTTTGACTCTAGCCAAGTTAAATGCATTGGTTTGATCAAGGATTTATGTGTAACTCTAGTCCAATGCCCAGCAAAGAGTATTGTGATGGACATAGTAGTTGCAAACATCCCACCCAAATATAGAATGATATTATCTCGCTCATGGGGAGCAATATTGCAAGGATCCTTGCAATTACATATGTCATATGCCACCATATCTGTTTTTGGCCAACATAGGAAATTATAGAGAGAGACCTTGATGAAATACATGGTGAGTAGTGCAGAAAAACCACAAAACTTCCCTATATACTCTGTGCATTCTGATATGGACTCTTTCATCTTCTACAATTCAGACATGACAAAAAGGAAATCATAGTTGAGGAACTGAAATGCAAAATAGCTGACAGTGAGAACATTTTTCATGTGTCCCTATAGCATCTAGATTTTGATGGATCTGTAAATAGGTTAGGGGCTAGTGCAGGAGTCTGGATTCACAATATGGAGAATAATCATTCTAAGGGACATGCATTCAAATTAAACTTCAAGTGTACAAATAACATGGCAGAGTATGAAGCTCTAATCTTAGGATTACAAATGGTTAGAAAACTTGGAGCCAAGAGAGTTTCTATACTTGGAGACTCAGAATTGATTATTAAATAAATTAATGGTGAATACTCTATAAACTATCCGAGACTGAGTCAATATAGAGAGACTTTACTATATTTGATCAAATTCCTTCTGGAAACAAACTTTGCTGCCATTTCTAGAAAGCAGAATATGCAGGCCCACAGTCTAGCCACTTTTGCTAGTACCTGCAAATTTCCCTTTCAACCCAACCATCAGTACACTGCAAAAGTGAGACATAGGCCTATCATACCAGAAAATTTGAAGTATTGGCAAACTATCTCACAGGATTCCCAAATTTATGACTTCATGAATGCTGAAGGCGAGTTTCAGAATTGTAAAATAGATCCAGACTGTACAATAGATAATGTCATAGATAGTGACATAGATGTAAATATTTTAGATATAGGTAAACCTACTAATTTCCCTAAATTAGAAGTAGATAACTTAGAAAATGTAGAAATAGAGGAAATAATGAATGATGATCCTGAAATTCTTAATCTTAAAAATAAGTTTTTGCCTAAGGGATTAGTCCCCTTCGAAGATTTGTTTGATTCCAATGATGTAGCTAGGAAGCCTAAAATGGAGCCTTTGAGAGGAGATATCGAAGAATGTAACATAGAAACTAAAGAAAAACCTAAACTCATTAAATTATCAAAAGCCTTACCTCCAGATGAAAAGTTTAAATACAAAAATATTTTTAAAGAGTTTCAAGATGTATTTGCATGGAGTTAAAAAGACCTAAAATCTTATGATATCAGCATAATTCAGCACAAGATAGCTATCAAAGAGTATCATAAGCCTTTTAAATAGATACTTAGGAGAATTAATCCAGTTCTTATGCCATCTATTGAGAAAGAAGTTGAAAGAATGTATGATGCCCAAATTATAGCTTGATCCAAATGGAAAATGGCATCAACCCATGGTATTCATCCACCCGTGGAATTTACCCATGGTATTGTAAGTGGCATCCACCCATGGTATTGTAAGTGACATCTGCAATTGGTATTCATTCACCCATGGTATTTTCCCATAGTATTGTGATATCCACCCATGATATTCATTCACCCATGGAATTGACCCATAGTATTGTAACATCCACCCATGGTATTCATTAACCCATGGAATTGACCCGTGGTATTGTGACATCCACTAATGGCATTCATTGACCCATGGAATTGACCCATGGTATTGTAACTGAAAAATACTATAAGTAACAAGTTGCATTTTGTAAAAGGACAGATTGTCAGCCACAATGTAGTCCTTATAGTTATTCTCTATTTTAATAAAAATTATTTGTGGTTTTGTTTATTGGGCATTCTACTCTTTTTCTTTTGGCAATTTCAAATTTTCAGATCTTGGGGGCCTCCCCCCCCCAAGATCCATTTCAATATTTTAGATCTTGAGGGCCTCCCCCCAAGATTTGGATCAGTGGTATCAGAGCCTGTTGGGTAGCGGAGGTCCTGCGTAACAATTTTGGGGCTTAGAGCCTGTAAATTAAAATGAAAATATTGTAAAACTCCAAAATAGGAAGAGCATGGAATGTAATAGATCGAGTCAAAGGGTTGTCCACCCAAGAAATAATATAGAATAATAGGAAGTAAGTTGGCTTGCCAGACCATGGGAATGTATAAATAGAGTGAGGCTCTAAGGGTAGAAGGTAGCTTTTCATATGTACTTTTGGATCTGCAATGTAATGGGTTTTTGAGGAGTGAAGTCTTGAAGTGGATGTAAGTCCGAGTCAAGGGTGTTGGTAGGTAGATAGAGGCTCTACAGCTGTGTGCGTAGAGGCATAGTAGAGTCTGCAGCTGTGTGCACGGACCCCTACAACTAAGTGTGCAGGGTAGATCTGGATGTATTGATGGAAGAATTGAATAAAGGTAAGTTGGTTCTGAATTTCTGTGTTAAATCTGAATTGTTGTGGATCTAGCTAATTTATGGTTGATATAACTATTTTGATCTATGTGCGTATGCTCAGGTTATGAGTTTAAGCAGTTCTATATTTTTTTGGGTGCACAAACTGGTTATTTCTATTAAAGTTTTTCTTAAAGACAATAAAAAGTAGATCTAATCTATAAATAAGAATTAAGTATTTTCCTGGGTCCGGATCTATGCGAAGCAAAGTGGTGTGAAGCCACAGAACGGTGGGCGAACCTTCCAGAACATATCAAGACATCCCAAGGGTGTGGAAACCTGGTTCCAACACCCTCCCCTGCTACCTCGAGTGAGACCTCAGTCCGCACTCTGCAGCCTGTTGCCGAAAGGGTCGGTAGTTACGAGATTTGTTTGGCTAAATAGCCCTTCTGAGGCCCATATAAGCCAACAAATGGTTCCATTTCCAAGACTGGGATCTACCTAAGCAGTGTGTGATGTTGGAACACTGGAATCCTACAAAGAAAGAGCTCAAAGATTGAGTGGATCAAGGGCAGTACAAGTTTATAGAACACCGATGCACAAGCCAAAGGTCAAGAATGACAAGTGCAATCCAACTTCTGGTATTCAAAGGAGCAGGACGTGATGATCCAAAACAATTTTGGTTCATGGTAATGGCAGGACGGGAAGTGCATGGAGTTACAGATGATAACATCAAAAAGGCTACTTTAATTAGTGCATTGCAGGACTGAGCACTGACATGGTATATAAAGTACTCAAGCGATAATCCAAATGCGGTTAACAGCGCAGATTGGTGACTATGGGATGGATCATATCATTTTGGACTTACGCTGAGATGCAAATGTACTACCTAAACAAACGTGGGAGCACATGGCCAAGCCCACACTGTAATGGTCTCCTATTCAAATGAGGATGGCGAATCAATAGAAGATCCTGCCCATGGGAAAACTGCAAGGGATTATGGTAGATATAGAAGGCGCGAGCACCCGAACGGACTTCAAGGTAGTTGAAATTGTGGATGAAAGTAGCCCTTACCTTGCATTATTAGGAATATACTGGGCCACTGACATGAATGGAGTTATTAATTTAAAGAATCGGAAAATTATCTTCGAGAAAAAGTCACTCTGCATAGTCATTCTATTAGACCCAGCTGAAGGACCATGTTACACTGAACCTGTGCACGACGAAGGCTGTGATGATGAATTAGAATGTATTTACAAAATCATTGCATGACATCAAGTGTGGGATAATCTGACGGCAGAAGGAAGAATATCGTGGGAGCATGCAGAATCCTGCCCCGAAGATTCAGATGAGGCAGATGAGCGATGGCATAGTCGTCCGAATGGGGTAACCATGTTAAACTGCAATATGGTGACTGAATCACTGTGTTGTGTTAAAGATCAGGAACGTGAACTACCGATGTATGATGGGCTAACAGTAGTAGATGAATTCTTGATCAAATTTGAAAGCATGGTACTAGAGCACCAACATTTTGATGCGTTGAAATGGGCCTTGCGCGTATGCCTATGCATTGGTGGGGCACACATGAAGGAACCTCTGAAAATTGGTGCGACTGTAGGTGCATGATGCAGATAATATTTGGGAGGCTGGAACTACACATAACAAAGAAATACGATGGATGTGATGATCTGTGCATGCACCTGACCAGATGGGCCCAAGCCTATTGAGAAGAACCTCAGCAGGAGTGGGTACACTTATTTTATCATACCCTAGATGTCATTCCAAGGAATTGGTATACTAAAACAGAGTTCTGACATAGCACAAGCGAATGGGATATCCTACGCGAAGGGTTTCTATCAACTTTCCTCTTTGAGGATAAATGGATGGATACTGTGGATGAAGCATTGCAGGTGGTAAAGGCTAATATTTTCAAAATACCATCGGAACCAAAAGAAATCGTGCGGCTAGACTGGTTGCGACAACTAAGCCAGGCCCTAGAATGTTACAATGTGTAGGTAGAAGATGATGAGAACAACCCTAGAAACATCAATATTCCAGAAACAGAGGGAAGTCACAAGGTGCACGGACCAGCAATCGAGGATCCAAACATCACCGTACCACTAAAAACGAAACAAGTAAACATTGGAACAGAGGAAGAGCCGAAGTATGCAACACTGGGAGACTATTGGGACGATGCCATGGTGGAAAAGGTGGTTGAGTTGCTTCGAGAATATCAAGATTTATTCCACACAAAAATCATGGACTTAAAAGGGATCCTCGGTGACCTAGGAATGATGAAGATAACCCTGAAGCCAGATGCAAAACCAGTTAAGTAGCGGCCTTACCAGTTGAATCCAAAATACAAAGCGAAGGTCCATGAAGAGTTGGACAAGATGCTTGTAGCAGGAATAATTGAACCGGTAGAAGAGTTCGACTAGGTAAGTCCTATGGTTGTGTAGGAGAAGAAACAAAAGGGTGAAATTTGCATCTGCGTCAATCTCAGAAAGCTTAACAATGCATGTGTCAATGATCCATTTCCGATGCCTTTTACAGACAAGGTACTGGAAAATGTGGGAGGACAGGAAGCCTACTCCTTCACGGACAGTTTCTCGAGTTACCACCAGATTAAGATCATGCTAGAGGATAGGAGCGAGACAACTTTCAACAATGAGTGGGGCTGTTTTCAGTATATGGTGATTCCCTTTGGGCTAAAGAATGCACCGGCAATATTCTCATGTGTTGTGGTAGTTACATTCAAGGAATCTATACACAAGTTCTTAGAGGTATATCTTTATGATTGGATTGTATTTGGGCTAGTTAAGAAATATACCGTGGGCTTACGATTAATGCTGGATGCTTGCCGATGGCACCAGATTGTGCTAAATCTAAAGAAGTGTACTTTCCTCATCCCCTTCGGGTACCTGTTCGGCCATGTGGTTTGTAAGGAAGGTCTAATGGTGGATCCAGCAAAGATCATTGTCATATTGAATCTGTAAGTGCCGCAAAGTGTTAAACAACTGTGCACCACACTAGGACACACTAGTTACTATCAGAAGTTCATAAAAATCTATGCGCAGATCACGACACTAATGGAACAGTTGCTGAAGAAGGATGCTACTTATTGCTGGAATGAGGAATGCAACAATAGTCTTGAAACGCTTAAGGAAAAGATGGCATCAACCCCTATATTGGTCTCTTCGAAATGGAAAATCAAATTTTAGGTGCACGTTGATGCACCATGTATCACGTTGGGCATGGTACTCACTCAAGAAGGAGCGGAGGGAATGGATCATCCAATCGTGTTCACAAGTCGACGATTGTCAAAATCTAAGAAGAACTACTCCACTACTGAGCGAGAAGGGTTGGCGATGGTATACGTGCTCCAAAAATACTACCACTATCTGCTCAGAGGGTACTTTAAGATGTATACTGACCACTCTGTGCTAAAATACCTAGTGAATAATCCTGTATTGGGGGGGCGCATTTGTAGGTGGCTGCTATTATTTCAAGAATATGACTTCGAAGTCGTCATAAAGCCAGGACATCTGAACGCAGGCCCATACCACCTATCTTGAATTGAGAATGGCACAGAGCCCACAAACTTAGAGGAAGGACTACTGGATGCACAACTGTATGCAGTGCGCGTCGCGGGTAGCCATTTTGAGGACATAATCCACTTCTTAAACACAGGAACCGTGTCGCAGGGATATTCCATTCAGAAGAAGAAAGAATTGGTGATACGCACAACAGACTTTACTGTTATTGTAGGACACCTCTACAAGATGGGCAACGACGAAATATTACGTAGATATGTTCCTGAATTCAAGCGAGGACAAATCTTGGCCGAAGCACATGGGGGCGTTGCTAGAGGACATTATGTTCGTTGCACAACAACACAGAAGATTCTTCGTGTGGGACTATGGTGGCCAACTCTACATCAAGACTCGAAAGAATACTATCGGGCTTGTGATGTATGTCAACGGACTGGGAAACCATCATGAAGGGATGAAATGTTGCTCAATCCACGGATGACACTTCAACCATTCGAGAAATGGGCAATCAACTTCGTGGGACCTACCGCACCTCAAGGGAAGACGGGTGTGTGCTATATCATCACCACGACAGAATATTTGACCTGGTGGGCTGAAGCACAGCCGATTAAGGATTGCACAGCTGCTACAGTGGTGAAATTTTTGTTCGAGAACATGTGGACATGATTTGGATGTCCCAAAATTCTAATGAGCGACTGAGGAACGCACTTTCTGAATGAAATGATCATCGCGCTTACTAAGGAATTTCAGATATATCATCAACAAAGCATGCCATACCATTTGCAAGCGAATGGGACTGTCGAAGCATTCAACAAAATTTTAGAAACTGCGTTGGCTAAGGTTTGTAATGCACAGTGAAACGATTGGGACTTGCACATCCCTGCTGTGTTATGGGCCTACCGAACCACATGCAAGAAGTTGATGGGTCAGACACCTTTCCGGTTATT
Organism: Pinus taeda; assembly: GCA_000404065.3. Lineage (NCBI taxonomy): Eukaryota > Viridiplantae > Streptophyta > Pinopsida > Pinales > Pinaceae > Pinus > Pinus taeda. The sequence goes on from APFE031721759.1 coordinate 268,840, forward strand.
CTATGGTAAGGAAGCCATCATGCCCATGGAATACATCGTACCTAGCTTATGAATTGTGGCAATCATAGGCATGGCTGACCGCGAGGCTTTGGAGGAACGACTCGCACAACTAGAGGAATTTGAGGAGGCATGGATTTTGGCCAGATTCCATTAGCAAGTACAGAAACAATGCGAGAAAGCATGGCATGATCACCATATCCTGGTGCACACTTTCAAGGAGAATGATCTAGTTTTACTACATGATAGCAAGTTCGAGAAATTGCCTGGCAAGCTCCGAATGCATTGGTTGGGTCCCTATGTAGTCAAAGAAGTTACAGATGGAGGGACGGTCCATTTTGCTAAGCTAAATGGAGGTCCCTTCCTGGGAAGAGCAAATGGTAGTCACTTGAAGCTCTACACGGGTGGGCCGACCGCTTGACTAACCGACCACAGGACAATCTCACCACTCCAGCCAGTTGAAAGAGAGCGTGGGATGATAAAGCAATCTAGGGGAAAGCTACGCGACCACCGAGGTGGCATGGATATGGTCTATCATAAGGGTTGTGGTTGTATAGAAAGGGATGCATGCTGTGTTGATAAGCAGAGAGGTGACTGTTGTTGTAACTATTCATGACAAGATGTCTGAGTTATGGCAAAAGGGAGCGGGTGGTAGGCAATTAAGAGACAAGGTACAAGCCAGATCTAGATCGATCTGCTACAAACTTAACCTAAGGGTGCCAAAAAAGGTGGGATCCAGTGAATTTGAATCTCAAAACACTTATAAATCACAAGGGGGGCTCCACTGAACAAGCTGCGCTTCCGGGAACCATAAGCTGTTGTGCTTTCCTGCCGCTATAAAACTCTTCATTATCTACACTCAAGGAGTAAGGCCGAGGGTTGTGATATGGCCAAAGATGCAAGGATTTCTGAAGAATACGATGTGGATAGTTGCAGACACCATGTAGAGTTCAGCATCGATGGGAGGGGATGTGTTAGAAATTTGTAGACACGAAGCAGAACTGGTCTCGATAACGTGGCCTCACCCATTGTCATAGACATTTTTGGGCACTTCAACCCCAATCATAAATGTCCATAAACTAAGGGCTCCTAAGTCCCTAAAAGTGTTGCTTCACTGCCTAAAGGAACAAGGTCAGCTGATTACATCATCTCCCAAAAGTTCTCCACTAAAACCTGCTTAGAAATGGTCAAAACTGGACCATACTAAATACCCAGTGCAAAGGGTGCGATGCATATCACCTTCCCAGTGTACAAGGTGCAATGCATACTGAATGGCTCCTCTGTAGGGTGCGATGGTCGGAAATGGACAAATGGCAGGGAAAAATGCTCATGGAATCTTCCAGAAGCTTCCCCTCTGACACTTACCTCTCTGTTTTCAACCAAGGATGAGTAAGAGATCATCATTCTCCAAGTGGAAGTAGGAACTATTAGAGAGAGGAAACTAATCAAGACCCCAGAAGATGACTCACCTCCCTTCAATCATCTATATATGGATCCCTCATCACAGAGATCCAGAGGCTGGAATCTTGTATCTTATAGAGAAGTGTTGTTGGTTTTCTGGTGTAACTTCATAGTGTTGGGTGATCTAAACTTTACTTGAGGTGAAGAAGGGCTTTCTTGCTAGAGGATGATGCTGGGTCAGAACATATGGTTGTAATTCTCTTGCTATTCTTGATCTTAATAAAGGTATTCAAGTTTTCCTCCATATTCTTGTATGTTTGCTTATATATACATTTGTATGGTTAACACATATCTGGTCCTGTGTTATTTATGAATATAGATCTTTGTTCTTCGATAGTAGTATGTTGTTGTGATTCCACAGGTGCTCTTTGAAGCTGGGAAGATGAAGAAAAAGCGGCAAAGCTCTATTAGGAAGGAGAGGAAATCAAGCGCAAGACTAAGGTTAGGCTCCTTTGTTCCACTCCTATCTATTTTCATATAGGAAAGAGAAAGTAGACTTTACTTGTTTGTTTCTAAGATAGCTACCAGTCTTAGTGGGAATAGCAGCATCCGAGTGGACATTATTCCTGGTAACAAAATGGTGACTCCACTGGGGAGCGACTAGATTGTTTGTTAGCCTATCTTTGTTTCTTTTATAAACTTACAAACGGAGCCTGAAGCCAAGCCAGCTAGCCTTCGAACTGCATTTGTCATACAAATGCAAAATAGATCAATGCTGCTTCAGTCTATCTCTAGGTTTTTTTTATGAATGAAACAATAGATCTGCAAACAGTCTAATTGCCCTAAGTGGTGGCTCTAGTAACCTCCTTAGATCTACCCCTATGTTTTACAAATACTGAACATCACTTACTCGGCCTAAATCCCTGAATTGAATTGCAAATTGTGAGTAAAAACTTTTTTAAAGTCTCGCACCAGTACCATCGCACCCTTCTTTCAAGGCAGCCTGTATGCATCACACTTCTTGAGTGCAGTAGGTGCGCTGCATACTAAATTCACAGTGTGACAGGTGCGATGGTCAGGGAAGGTTAACTTTACCTTCATACTTTTGTTTTTTCCTCACTGTTTTTAGTCCCATTTAGGAGTTTTGATGCCTGTGGTCAGTGTATTTCTGTGAAAACCCCCTTCTCTTACATTATTCCGCCTCCATAGTGCAAAGACCTGTAAATGTTTTTATGTATTGTGTGCCATTTTCAGTTCTCTTTTGCAAAAAAGTAGCATAGTCGAACTGTCGTTTCTTGATCTGAAAGTGTCGTAGCTGTCGTTTTTAGTTTTAGAGGACAATCCCATTGTTCTTGATAGTTGATTATACAGTTACTATTGCATATGATTTGAATTAATAGTTTTTAAAGTGTCGAAAAGAAACTTTCATTTCGAAATCACAAAGTGTCTCTCTTACCTTCACTTCATTTTCAAAAGGAATTTGTTGAGTATTGTCGCTTTGAAAGTAATTCAGATTTGCACATAGCTTTCTTATCATCATACATACAATAAGAAGGTTGAAAACAAATACATGCATGTGCATTTGCATTTTAACTGCTTGGTTTGATTTAGGACAATGCATTTAGAGTGTGCTCTGTGCTCTTTGTTGAAAGATTCTTAACTTTATTTCCTTAGTAGCTAGGATTTTCATTGCCAAAAGAAGATTAAAAGTTTGTTTATCATCTTAGACTGCATTTTAGGAATTGTATACACATCACGCGGTGAACCTGAAAGGCAAATTTTTAAGCAAGATCAACTTAAAATAAATTTAATGAATCTAACAACGCTTTGGAACCTAACAAACAACATCTAGAGGTCTAGGCTAGAGATGTATTCCGGCGTCATAAAACCTGGTAACTGTTGTTTTCATTGTTGGTTGGGTGATTCCTCCACTCTGAGACGGCAAGTCCCAGTACGGACTTGTGCTCCCACGTATCGTCGAGTATATATTGGGAGACCACAATAGCCTGCATCCTTTATCCTTAGGAAGTCGTGTCTACCGCCCTATCGATCGCAATGCACTGAACACAACATTCGGGAAGATTTACTGCCATACCGTAAAAGGTATTCTGCAGTTTTGTGATTGGTTTGGTAATCCCCTCTACCTAGATTTCTAAAGAAGTCTATTTTTCTCCTTTTTAGACTCCTTAAAAGAAAAGGTCCTTTGAGCACTTGTCATTTCAGGCCCACTAAAAATCGAAGGCGACTAGAGTCATCTTTTGTTTTTTCTCGACTCTTTAAAATTGAAAAAACAAGTTGTGTCAAAGCATCTAAAATTTATTTTAATCGGAATAACATCACAAATTCCCTCGTTGGTCTTTAGGTTGAGAAAAATGGAGTCTACCAACCAAGGATTCCCCTTGGAGGAATCCTAGTCCCTTCTCCTCTTGGGGAGATGTTGGTGCACCCCATATGGCCACATTGTCACTTCCAGGGTTGACGATTGGTTTTCCTGTCTGGCTCTTCTCTACCTCCGTCAGTCAGAATCCCGTAATTCCTGAACAGTCAAGTCAACAACTAGATGATACTAGAGTTACCCACCAACCTTCTAATTCGTCTGATTCTCCCTCTCCTCCTTCCCCTTTGCTTGATAAAGCTAGTAAAGCTAAAAGTCAAGTAACCGAGAAGAAGAAGAAGCAGAAAGAGAAAAAGGAAAAGAAGAAAAAGGAACGAAAATCGAAAGGGGGCAACCAAGCCTCATCTAGTGAAAATCCTCACATCGCACTGTATAAACCTAAATCTCCTTGTGTCATTTGCAATGGAGACCACTATCACTGAGATTGTCCCTGCATCCCTCAGATCTTAAGGGACTGGTCTCCTCGTTTGCACAATCCGGTGTCGTCAACCTCTGATGATCATGTTGAATGCACACCATCAACCAGTGAAAGTGAAGGATCTGGACAGAAAAGGAATCCCAGATTTCCTTGTAAATTGTGTGAATGCAATTGCGCCGTCCACCGTTGTCCCTTCCTTGACGAAGCTAAAAGAGTTTTGGATGACCATCCTACTTCACCGCTACGGCTCCCTCCTAGATATAAAAAACTCTTGCCAAGTCCACCGCTGGTTGAAAATCTGGCTGGCCTGCCATTGTGGTCGGCCGAAGCATCTATCATTGAAAATGATTCCTCTGAATCCATACCAGATGAAAGTCAAAAGGTCGAGATGGTGTTAGCACCTAAATCCGCCTTAGGCTGAAGGAAGGAAAAATTCAGGGTAACCACAAACCACGCTCAGTCTGGTAGCTAGACCTACCAAAACAGGAGAGGGCTCTCTTTGAGTCACACTCAGTGAATAGATAAACAAAATGGTCTGAGATGACTTACAATGAAATATTGATCTTAGGCTAGTAAGTGAATATGGATACAAGAAACGATCTTTATGAATGACTGTGTTTCTGGGATGGTATGGGAACAATGGACCGTAATGAACAGAGAATTTAATACAAAGGCACAGATTACTTCGTGAGGCAAGATAGGCGGAGAGTCCAACAATTTAGTTTGAAACAATGCGGAATGGAGAGATTGCTTAGGAGAGTGAAAAGGGCATTAGTACATGAATCCTTTTAAATAGAAGAAAGAACACTGAACATGAAATTTTCCCACAGGCAGAGCAATAAAATTGAATTCTACCTTGTCTAACTTAGAAAATTTCACTCGAAATGAATATGGAATGAACTATGAAACATAATGAAATACATATGAAACATAAGAGACACATTTACTACACTCACAACCACATGAATCTCATGAAACAGAGCTGTTGCCTTTCATTAATCCTCTGTAAAAATATACAATGAAGAAACAAAGTTTCTTTCCCACAGTCTCCCAAAAGTTACAAGCCAACCAACACTTTGCAAATAGTTTGCATACAATATATAGAATGTGTCATGAAGAGATAGAATGCCCAAGGGTTGGGGAGTTACTCAAATCATTACAAAATGGAGGTGGAAAGCCAACCATTAGCTATAGGTGCAACGCTACAAACATGACAAATGGCTTGGGTGACTGTTTGCCTTCCTTTGCCACTTGGATAGAAGCCCATCTGGAGTGAAAATACTTTAAATGCCACCTTTGGTGCTGAAAAAGTGAAGTGTAGATGAGAGGGCCCACTTATGAAAAGTCGTGAATCGAAATTTCGCGAAACAGAGGCAAATTGGGCCTTTTTTCCTATATGCGCCGCGCCATTTTGTATATGCGCTGCGCCACTTTGGGGCCCGTTTTGAGGCACTTTCAGGAGTCCAAAATGTCCCCAAGTGTGCTTGTTGGAAAGCCTGTCCTATCTACTTTCCAACCCACGTGGAATTTTTGAATTTGGAGCTCATTTGCTGCTCCAAATATTCATTCTCCCAAGACTGCTTCCTGTGTGTCAAAATAAGGGCAGAGAGGTCATTTTTTTAGGTGTTTTTGACCTCCTGGAGACTCAAATCATGCCCAAATTTCTTTCCCAAGTGCCAGTAGTCGTTATTTTGCATGCTAAATCCAAAAATGCAAGCCATTTCTCATTTGGAGCTCCCAATCCTACGCGCTGCACCAGTGGCACAGCGCAGAGGGAGAAAAAACCTGTGTTTGTGACCAAAAAATTTCCATGTGACCAAAATTGTCCCAAATTTCTTGAAATTTGGGTTGGAGGTTCTCTAAGAGGCACTGTGCTGGGCCACAAAAGCTTTAGCCAAGATTCAAAGCTGATCTTGCTCTTTTGCCTCTTTTGCCTCTTTTGTTGCTTTGCTCAATTTTGCCTTCAAGCTCCTTATCCGGGCCTTTGCACTCATGTTCCGTGCCCTGTAATGATAAACCATCCTCCTCAGTATGGTTTTGTCTCTATTGGAATTCTTCAGTAGTCTCTCCGGGTGTATGTTGATCCGCTCTAGCTAGGAATGACAGTCATTGTTGATCTCTTGCTCCAAGCTAGTGAGCTCGATCCTCTTTTGCTGGGTAGCTTCTCGATTCTCACGGATGCTTTGCAGCTCCATGATCGCATGCTGGTCCTCAAGCTACTTGTTCCTCTACTCCAGATAATTGATGATCCATCTGGCCCTCTCCACATTGAGTGATGAATCTTGGATCTTTGTGTTCTGCTCCTGAATGGTCATCCTAAGTCTGGCATTCTCCACCTATGCATCATCATCCTCAATGAGGATGACACTGGTCTCCTGTTCACCTGATGGTCCCTCATCATGCACGGGCCTCTTGCCCTTGTCCTGTACCTATGTAGTCGATGCCAGAAGCAAGGCCCCTTCCACCCCAGGTGGAGATAACACTTGCTTTGCTGCTGCAAACAAGTGCCTACTGCCTCTCTGATATGTAACAAAAAACTGGCATGGTAGTGGTCTCATGGCGCTCATACTGATGAGAAGGACCACCCATCTCATGATCTGGTGAATGCTGTGATGCCATGACTATTGTGTGTACTATACTTAGGCTGCCCTTTGATTATGGTGTGAAGCTGGGTGCTCTTGTGATATCTGTCAATTTGATGGGCTTCACAAAAAATTTGAAGTGATTTGGCACGATTTGGGCACTTTGTCTGTGTGCGCCGCGCGCAAAACCCAGTGCGCCGCGCCCTAGGTGTGCATCGTGCCCATTGAAAAAAGACACATAGGGATGGCTCTATGTGTGCCGTACCCTCTTTGTGCGCCGCGCCCCTGTGTATATGTGCCGCGCTCCTGGAAACTGCCTCCAACTCACTCAAACACGCACGATGCTCTCCCAATGAATTTGCACTATTTCTCTATGACCTTGATTTGCACAATGACCTTGTTTGCTTCTGGAAACCTTGTGGAATGAATAATTTGCAATTTTGGAGGAAGAATTCAATCAAATTCAGGACTTTTAGCCCTGTGCGCCGCGCCAGTGTAAATTTACACTCGAAAATCTCTCCCAGTGCGTCACGCTCCCTCTGTGCGCCGTACCTTTTTACAGGAGCCTTTTGGAGGCCTTCCCGGTGTCCAAATTGGGTGAAGGATAGCTTGTTGGAAAGGTCTTTGAGTCTACTTTCCAGCCTAACCATAATTTTTCAGTTTGGAGTTTATTTTCCATGTCAAAAATCAAAGCTCCCAAGACTGGACAAAATGTGCCAGATGAGGCTGCCTCAAGGCAGAGTGCTGTTGCAGTCAACTTTTGAATGTCTTCCTCAACTCCAGATTGAGCTCATGATAGCTCATTGGAAAGCTATTTGTGTCTAGATATCATATGACTCATAAGGAAAGTCATTTTTCCAAGTAAGCTAGGAGAAAACTTTATTTTCCCAAGGTCACTTCAGAGGTGTATCAATTCTCCCAAGGCGATTGTAGTTTTGACATTGCTCTAAAACCATGACACCTGTGTAAAAAGTGAAGGAGGTTTTTCTTCCTTTGTCTGTTTTGGAAAAAAATCTCTCTTAATTTTCCAAAATTAATCTTTGATTGTTCAGAAACATCATTTGAGTGAAACCTATCCCGATGTGTAGGACAAGGGAATTGTCGAAATGAAGCGGAATGAAGGGGATAGGGGGCTTCTAAATTCTTGAGAAAATTTTGGGAAGTGGGGATGGATGTTAGAAAGTAGGGGTAAGTGGAATATCAGAAATTGAGTGAGGGGAAGGGGTCAAAAAGGGGAAAACACAGGCCTAGCCTAGAAAATTGCCAAGTTGTAGCAAGAAACTAGGGTTTGTGCGAAAATAAGGAATTTGGGGGATTTTAGTGATGGGAAGTGTTTAATAAGGTACATTATGGATAGGGGAAGGTGTATGAACATCAGGATATAAGTTTTTCCGTTCATTTGACCATCCAAGAGAAATTAGCTTCAAAACCCTAGGAGAGGGAAATGAACCTTGCCTAGGTGCAACTGAAGCATGAACAAGGTGTAAAATGACCCAGTGGAACTTGACATGATGATGAAAACCCTTTGAATGATGGTAC
>APFE031721781.1:0-13729 GCA_000404065.3 Pinus taeda
TTTGTGATTGCAGGTTCTTAAAAACGAAACTCTTTCGGAGCTATTGGAGCATGGCTGCCACAAACTAGCGTTGGACTTAAGGTAGGGTCTAAAACACCTCTTTAGTTTTTATTAATGAAGATTCACAATATGTTTAGAGAAAGATAGATTTGCTTGTCTTGATTGTTTCTAGATATCAGTTGATACGGGAGACCAGCCTTGTCCACAAGAATGATTTATCCGGCCAACAAATTGGTGACTCCGCTGGGGAATTGAATTTGGTTTTTGATTTTCCTTTATCTTTGACTTGAGAAACTTGATTTTTTGTTTCTGGTTTTTTCTTGATGTGTGTGGGATTGTGTAGCTGTTAGGTCCTGGATTATTTTTTGTTTTTTTTAGAAATTTTTACGAGGACCGCACGTTCTATTTATATTACAGTGCGGACCTCTCCGCGTTGTTACTTTACTACACAGAGCGGTACCGCATCTGGTTTTACTGGAAGCCTGCGGACCCTATCAAATTTTTTTGAAAAACCTAAAATCATTTCATCCAGTGAAGTTTAGGTTCTTTATTACTTTTAGTCTCTGCTCAGATCTGCATATATCCTATCAAAAGTCTCTCGAGAGTATGTTCCATTGGTGTTTTGTTTTAGATGAATTTCTAGAAGTTTTGCATGCGTGGATTGGTTTTCACTGGTCTTTGTAGTGACTTAAAGATCAGAAGCCTAAGAAACCTTAGATCAGCCTGGTCTCTTTTGCCTTCTTGATGAGTCTGGCTGGTTTGTGAAATCTGTCTTTGGAGAGAAATAGATTTCGTTTTCTCTTTGCAAAACTTTGAACGAACTCGGTTATAAGTTTTGAAATTCATTTTTATAAAAGAAAACATAGCTGGATGTTTTTGATTGATTTGTTTTTCTGAACAAATTAATCCTTAGTTTATTGAATAACTAAGTAAAACATCCTCAAAAACATCTAAAGCTTTTATTTCGATTAGATTTTTAGAAGTTTTTAGATCTCAAGAATAGATTTTTCATAGGTTTCAGTGTGTTTTCTAGAAATTATAGTTTCTCTTTTGAAAGAATTGTTTTATGTAGTTTTCAGTGTTGAAAAGAAAAGGGATTTATTTTGTGAGCATAATTAGTAGCTTTGTTTTGAGTTTATTGAAAAAGACAAAAAGATTTTCTTTTTGTTTATATGTTGAAGGAAAGATTTGTTTTTCAAGGAATTGCATTCTCAACTCTTTCTTTAGCTAGAGATTCATTGAAAAGAAAAAACAAATTGTTTGTCAAAGTTTCATCTCCATACCTATTGACTTAAGAAACAACCAATAAAAATAACGCTTAATTAAAATTGATCTAGAAATCTTTTTAGTTTTAAGGCTCTTATCACCAATATAGCTTAGGCTAGTATCTTGGAGTAGGGAGTAATTAACTCTCCAAGATAGTTAAAACAAACAAGTAGCGATATCTTGTGGTAGGAAATAAATCCAATTGTAATTGATATAATCTGGGAAGCTCCTCTTAAAGGACTAAATCGCAAGATCATGTCCGAACCTTTGAGACAATCAAGTCTGTCTCATTCGGAAAGATAGAAAATTTGCGCGTATTAAAAACGGTAAACCCCGAATTAACCATTGTAGAGGAGCCCGGGATCACTTGTTTGTAAACCTCGGATTGATCATTTCGAGGAGCTTTCAAGGGGATTGAGCTTTTCTACTCTTCCCTCGCGCATAGATCAGATCGTAGACTGTTCCCCCAGTTGTATTTGTTACTGTTGGTAACCTTAGTGACCATAATCTTAAGATTATTTCCTAAGGTGACGGTGAAGGACGGGTCTCACTGTACCTAGAGCAGGCGTCAACTAGACTCATTTGGACTCTCTGGGGGTTCTCTTCACTCGAGATGGTTTTGTGAAGAAACTTGTGCTAGTCTGTTTCATTAAGCAGGTTGTTGGGATAACTGTTCCAACCGCCATTTCTGTATCGAATTTTGCAACATTGGATTTCATCACCAACTAGTGTTTCAGTACGGAAAGTTACTGTTTGTGTGTGGTTTTAACTCTAAGATTTTTTAGGTGTGTGATTCAATTTTTTGTTTCTTTAGAGACTTTAGGTGCTTTTATTGAAATTTTCTTTGTTTGTGTGTGATTACTTTTAGCATACACCCAGAGATATTCTTCTTGATCCATCATGTCAAGACAGTCATCCATATTTCCCCAATCATCGGAAACATTTTTATATGGCAGTCCTACTATTCCTTTGGGGTACCAGTCACTTTCTGGTACTTTTTCAGGAGAAACTCCTCGACCAACTGAATATCAATTATTACCTGGTAATAATGGAACTAAAATGTTGAATGCAGAGCAGATTTTTATGATGTTTGGTAGTTTTCCAAACCCTCAACCTCAAGGTGGTCAGTTACCGCTTGGGGGGCAAGGTAGTCAGTTACCACTTGGGGGGCAACCTCAAGGTAGTCAGTTATCACCTAGGGGGCAACCCCAAGGTAGTCAGTTTCCGCTTGGAGGGCTACCTCAAGGTTTTCAACCTTCAGGACAGTACATAACCCAAGGTCAACCCCATATTCCTTAGGATGCTCAACAACCCCAGATTTAGTACATGCCTCAGGGTTATCAACCTCAAGGTCAGTACCCAATTCAAGGTTTCCAACTGCCTTCTGGTCAGTCATTTTTACAAGGAACTAGAAATGTACCTCCTAATTATCTACCCTATGTTCAACCAGGTTATGTTCCTCCTTATGTACAACCTTTTATGGGTTCCAGAATCAATATGGTGTGGGATCCATCTCAAACTCAATAGACCTTGCAATCTAATGTGCAGTTATCTAATCAAGTTGGACAGTGTTTGGTTTCTGGTTCAACCCGACAATCTGTCCAACCTATGGTTCAAACCTCTACACCTAGTGTAGTTCATCAGCCTGGGCCTAGTTCACCTCGGACTCTGCCTTAATCTATTGCTGCAACTACTACAACTTCTGTTCAATTTATCCCACCTACTTCTGGAGTATCAGTAGCTTCGATTTCTACTATTCATGCATTAGTGTCAACTCCTCAAGTCTTTGTGCCCCAGTTCGGACCTATGGTCCAGATGCTGACAGGACAAGCTAGTCCAAGTACAATTGCCATGAGTCAACCATACCAGGGATAGTATCAATCTGGTCATTTTGTACAAAATCCAGCTTATCAGTATCAACCGTAGCCTGGATATACTTATCAGCAACCTCAACAACCCTAGTTTGGTCTGGTTAATCCTGGTTTCTCAGCAGGTTATAACATTCCTAATGCAAATCCAATTCCAGGTTATCCTGGATATCCTCCTCCTAGAGCTGGTTTCATTACACAAGGGTTTCGTGAACCTAACCGTCAGTTACCATTTATTGCAACTTTGGATTTACCTGATTTGTCGCACCTTTCGAACGATCTGATTTACTATCTTCCATATTGGCTGCCAATGCCTAATAAGTTGCCCAATGATATCCCGGAGTTTGAGGGTAAGTCAAGAGAGGATCCGTCAAATCATGTGATGACTTATCACCTCTAGTGTGCATCTAATTCCATTATTGATGATTCAATTCGCTTACCTCTTTTTCAACAAACTCTAGTTGGTCTTGCTGCCAAATGGTACATTGAGTTACCACGAGGATCTTTTTATAATTTTAGTCAGTTAGCTACTTCTTTCTTAACTCATTTTCAGCTGCCTGTCAGATACGAGAATGGCACGGAATTGTTAACTTCATTAAAACAATCTATGTCCACGTATATTTCTGACCATATTCATGAATGGTGATGTAGAAGGAATTTAGTGAAATTTTTTATTTCGGATCAAATTTTAGCAGAATGGTTTGTTAAATCATTATTACCTAAAATCATTGAAGATCTAGCCAAGGCAGGAGTTGTCACTAAAGAGCAAGTCATTGCTCAAGCTCAATACCTTGACCTCGTTTATACGCAGTCAGGTACTTTACACGAAAAAATACCTGATCTTACGAAAACTACAGCTCCTTCAGGGTCTCATGCCACTGATGGTGTGATTGGTTCAGTTAGTTCTAAGAGCAAGAAGAAATCTTCATGTCTATGTCGTTTCTACTGATGTCAATGTCGTAGATTCATCTCCGACCAAATCCGGTAGTAAAGAGAAGGGGAAGAATATAAACAACCAAAATTCAAAAGATAAAACAAATAAAACTGAATCTATTGATGAAAAATGAAAACCTCGCTATCCTTGTTTCATCTGCGATGAGGATCATTTTACTAAAGAATGCCCATATTGAGTAGATTTTTTGAAATTTGTTAAAGGTTCTCCAGCGACTACTGTCTTGAAGGATCCTTCTCTTATTCAAGATAGTAAAGCGGTTTCTTCTTCCTCGAATACCTTAGAAGAACCCATCATGATGATGTCTCATGTCAGGATTGCGACGCAATCACAAGATTATGGTAGTAACAATCCTGTTGAGGGTAAGGAAATAGAATCTTCTAATTCAAACCCATCAACTTCAACTCCTCCTATTTCTCATCCACCTTAGATCGAGAAACCCAATCTAGACTTGGTAACCAAACTGTCTGCTAAAGGTATATTTTGGAAATCAGCTACGCGAGCTGCTCAGGATTATAACATTGTTGAAGACTTGGCCATTGCCCCTTCAGCAATGTCGGTTTTGGAAGTGCTGCGATCATGTCCAGCAGAGCGCAAATTACTACTATCTGCTATAGGAGTTGTTGATATTTAGGATTCAAACCTAATAATATTCGATTTAGAGAATAGTACACCTCGCCTACCTCATAAAATGGCTTTCCAGATCTTAGTGTTAGTCACAAACAGACCCTGCTTTAGGACTGTGATTGATGAGGGAGCTTCTACGTGTATTATGTCGATCCAGTGTTGGAGATCGCTTGGTTCTCTGACACTCAATCAGTCCCCGACAATTCTAAAGGCTTTTATGGCCGAGGGTTCTATCCTTTTGGTATTTTGGAAGATTTACCTATACAGGTCGAAGGCAAAACTATTAATCTAGATGTGGAAGTGTTTGATGCCCCTCTAGATTACAGCCTTCTATTGGGTCGCAGTTGGTCTTATGCTATGACTGCTATTTTTTCATCGGCCTTTCGGCTTGTTAAGTTTCCTCATAGCGGAAAAATCATTACGATAGACCAGCTGAGTTATTTCTCATCCGACCCAGCCTCTACTAATAGTGTGCAGCATGTTAGTAAAACGACTATCCCTTACCAAGATGTTGGAGTAGGTTTGATTAAAGATCCTGGTTTACTAGGAAATTTTTCCTTCCCTCCTCCTAACGTATCGCCTTCATTTGCAAATATTCATATGATTTCATCGAACACTATTGCTTTTGATGATCCTCGGATCATACCTTCCGATTCTGAGGTGGATTCGTTTCATGGCGCGATGCCTATGAGTCCCTTCAAAATTGCATATCAAGCTATATAGTCGTTTTCTGATTCCTGACCTATCGCGAAGATAGTTTCTTCTTGTCTCAACCTTGTTAAAAAATGAAACATGATGCTGCGAGGATAGTTTCTCCTCATCTCAACCTCGTTAAAAAATGAAACTAGATGTCATGAGCATAGTTCCTGGTCTTGTGTCAAGCTCATTAAAAAATGAAATAAGGAGTCATGAGCATAGTTCCTGGTCTTGTGTCAAGCTCGTTAAAAAATGAAACAAGGAGTCTTGAGCATAGTTCCTTGTCTTCTGTCAAGCTCGTTCAAAAAATGAAACAAGGGTTTTGAGGATAGTTCTTTTCTTATGTCAACCTCATTAAAAAAAGAAACAACTTCCTTTTTGAGTAGAGTCTTTTCAAGATCTTGAAAGTAAACCTTCATTTCATCCACCTGGTTGAATGCAATGAAGCTTGGGGGGCATGTACCTCGATTTGAGTCATTATGTTGGGGGCATGCGAACTTACAAAAAGCATAGTTTTTCATTTCAAGCTTGTGTAAACATGAAATCGAATTCAAGCAAAGTTCTCTTTGGTTCAAGCTTCTGTACAAATGAATCCATACTCATTTTACATCTCGTGATTGCCATTTTTATCCGCTAAATTCTGTTAGATGAGCCTTGGTTGTTTTCATCCCATCGCCACCATCTCTTTGGTCGATCATATGCTTTCACTTGGTTGTTTTTCCTTTCCTGAGGGATTGCAGTTATGAGTGGTTTTATTAGCCAACCTCTTGACCATTACATGTTTTGAGCAGTTCCACCATTGCCGGAACCAGTTGCTACCCTTTATACTACTCGTTCCTCTAGGACGAGTCCTCTTTAAGCTCTTTTCTGACTCATAAAATATGAAAAGATTGCCGAGTTTTTCCCTTTTTTTTAAACTCGTTAAAACAGAATTAAAACGACAGTCCACTTACAACTCTTTTCTGACTGTATAAACATGAAAAGATTGCCAGACTTTTGTCATTCGATATTGGTAATAAAACGACGTGTTTTTTTATCACTTTTTTACTTTTTCAAATTGAAGGCACTAATTATGAAAAGTACTCCTTGATCGTAATGATCAAGCGGTTCTCTCAAGTATTATTTTATACTTTTTCAGGCTTGGGGGACACAAATTTACGAAAAAGGACAACCATGGAGTTTTCTTAAGTTTTTCTTCTAACTCCCTAAAATTGAAAAACACCGAGTTTCTCATATACTGGACTCGTTAAAATTTAACAATAAAGGACATGTTCAATTTCAAACAGGAACGGACACTCCTCCTTAGGGTTCGAATTTTAAACTAAGTTGGACTCATCCAAAGGATGAGCTTATAATCAAGCAAATGTTATCATCCTCAAGCTTGTCAAAACTAAAGAGGTACTTGCCAGAAATGATGGGGGAAAAGAGAGAAAAATGAACCTGTTTATTATACTTTGTGTTTAGAAAAGCAATTAACCACTCTTGAACATGACACTTTTTGTTCACCTAGGTTGGGAAATCCTTTGCCTAATAGTTAATCAAGCCATATTGAAAGTCTTCAGCCGATTTCTGGGTATTAGCTTTGGGGTAATTGTCACCAAACCATCTACAATGTCGTTATGTGTTCAAGAGGTCAGTTTCAAATAAACCATTCATTTGCAAAATATCTGTCATCCATCTTAACCATCCCTGAGTTAGTCCTTGCCAAATTTATTTCTTCAAAACTTGATCTATGATTTCGTGTTGTGGGCTTGCCTACAACAGGTCACTTTCTATCGACTTCAACTCATTATCTAGAAATATGATCTAGAAATAATCAGTACCTTGTAATCTGCATGCCTCAATAGCAGGTTTCTTGCCTTTGACGATAGGTTGCATCATTGACCTTCGATCAAAGGATTCTGTGACGTGTTCGACATCGACTCATTTATTCACATTTCATGGATTGTACCGAGTACTTTGAGGGCCATTAACATTATTGGTGTTTCCTGTCACACTTGTTAACAGTTCACATCATTGACTGGTAATCAAGTGGTTTCTACCATGTTCGACTTCAACAAATTCATTCACATGGGAAGAACCGTACTAGTTCAGGAAGCAGAAATCAAGACCCTGGATCTAGTTTCCACGATCCAGGCTGCGAGGAGTTTTGTTATTCATTATACAATGGACTATTCATAAGCAGAAGGTTGTGCCCATACTATGTCTACATATGTCTATACTTGTGATGTATTACGAAATCATTCCTGTATCAGAGCAGTTTAGATAGTTTTCTAGTCAGTTTTGATCTAAGTATGGGAATTCCTACCTCAGCGATCATATGTTCATATATATATATATTTTGCATTAAATGTTTTTACAGGTTCCGACCGAGGTATCCACAGGAAGATCCTTGAAATGATAAAGTACTTCACTCTTCTTAGATGAAAAAACCATCCTCATCTATTACAGACGTCACACTTTAGGGGGCAATCTGTTACACAAAAATTGTCACTTTCACATTCTGCAATTAATGTGAGTCTATCACCACTCATACCTTCCTCCTTTGCAAGTCTTAAACCTCAGTTCTTCATATCAAGCGTTGAAAATAAGAGAAAGACCTTAAAAATCTCTAAAACTCTGGTTCTGCACTTTCTCTTAGCATTACCTGTGGTATCACAACGATTGGTCATGTCTCCTACACACCTGACCGCTCTATCTCTGTGTTATGGGTGCGGACCCCTATAAAAGTCAAAAAGGCGCAACTACATTCTTAAAAACTCACTTTGAGTCATTTCTGGAAGCTTCTAGAGGGAATCTTGCGGTGGCAAGTTCACTCCTTAAAGGTTCATGTATCCCATACCTTTAGGAGCTAACCCCTTGATGTGAGGAGCTTATCCCCTTGAAGGAGGACTCTATCCCTTCAATGGTGGACTTGTAATATCCTTCCTTTGCACTATAAAATGAAGCATTGGGCTGGTTACTAGGGAGGGTGAAAGCTAAATATTTTTTAGGGTAAATGTTGTTGGAACTTAGTCTTCCTAATTGAGATTTTGAGAGGAGAGATTACATACCTTTTGATCCCATTTGGAAGAGAGTGAGGCCTGTCAAAGTAGAGGAGATTCTTGTTTGGACCCTAGGAAGAGCTTGTACAGCATCAAGGCACCAAAGGTTGTAAAGTTCTTCTATTTCAAAGTTAATACAATCAAGTTTATTTTTCTCAATAAGCTGTGTTTTATGGTTCATTTCATGGATTCCTTGATCACCATGATGAACATGATTTATTATATTAGCTATGCAGGTGTTATTTGATGTGTGCTTGTTTGTGATTGCAGGTTCTTAAAAAGGAAACTCTTTCAGAGCTATTGGAGCATGGCTGCCACAAACTAGCATTGGACTTAAGGTAGGGTCTAAAACACCTCTTTAGTTTTTATTAATGAATCGCAATATGTTTAGAGAAAGATAGATTTGCTTGTCCTACTTGTTGCTAGATATCAGTTGATACTAGGGAGATCAGCCTGGTCTACAAGAATGATTTATCTGACCAACAGGTCACCTTCTAGTTTGAATCCTCGGATCCTCATGATAAAGCATTTCACCAAACATCAAGATTTACGAATTTATTCTTTAGGGGGCAACTGTTATAGACATATTTGGGCACTTCAACCCCAATCTTATATGTCAATAAACTAGGGCTATTCAACACCTAAAAGAGTTATTTCATACCATAAAGAACATAGTCATCTGATTACATCATTCCCCAAAAGTTCCACCTAAAAAAGCATCCAAAAATGGCCTAAACTAAACCATACTAACTGCTACACTGGCCAGGTGCGATGCATACTGATTAGGCCTTTTGTAGTGTGCGATGGGCGAGAATGGAAAAATGTCCGAGACAGTTGGCTAAGTGGATACTCATGGAATCTTCTAAAAACTTCTCCTATGACACTTGCCTCTTTGAATTCGCCTAGGGATGAGTAAGAGATCCAATAATTCTCCAAGTGGAACCAGTTGCAACAAGTGGAATGACACTAATCAAAAACCCAGAGATGACTCTCACCCTTGCACATATGTATAAATGGATCCCTCATCTAAGAGATCTAGAGGCTGGAATTTTGTGAATTGCAAGGAAGTGATGATAGTTTGTATTTGAGGAAAAAGCATTGTACTGTTGGTGTGATCTTGCTATTTCATAAGGTGAATAGGGATTGCTACTAGATCAGACAACTGGGTTGTAATTCTCCCTTCTATTTAATAAAGTTCTTCAAGTTTTCTTCCATATAATTGTGCACTTGTGAATGTTATCATTTGTGAATGCTATTGTATGTTCATTATATATATGATTCTGTAATGCTTATGTTATAATATATCAAGATGATTTGACGGTTCTTTGTTACTGTGTTTCTATAAGGACTCTCCAAGCAGGATAAGTATGGTGAGGAGTTGCAAGCTCTGTCAAGGGGGAGAGAGATCAAGCAAGGGATTAAGTGGGAATTCCAGGTTAGTTCCTTTGTCTTTGTCTTATCTATTATACATAGGAGAAATCATGAATTTCTTTAAACTGTTGTTTCTAGGGTAGCTGCCAAACTTAGAGGGCTAGTCGTTCAAAAAGACACTAGTTTTTCTAGAAACACAACCCCCCACCTCATCCCCCCTCTGACCTATCTCTCTCATTCTTCCCTTCTGCCTCCTCATCACCCTCCCCCTCCACCCTTGCACCCACATCATCCTCCCTGCCTCCATCTCATCCTCCCTCTTTGTTTATGCCCCCTTACCCCTCCCATCTGGCATCAACTATGTAATATCCCATCTCAGCTCTCGACATGAGGCAACAATCCTAAGCAAGTAAGGACAATTAGAGTGGAGGGGATGTTAAGTTTTGTAGCGTCATATTATATTCCTTGTATCTAGGTCTAGCGCATGAATAATCAAACAACCTCAATGCCAAACCCCTTAGAGAGAGAGCCACATTTACTTTCACTAGTATGCATTAGATGGTTCTCTCGCATGAGGACCTAGATGCTTGAGGTGAAGGTTGTTTTAGGTACCAGGGAAATCATGACAGTGCAAGCAAACCCTAGAGGTAAGCTCATCGCCTTTCACAACCACACGAGGTTTTTGTTCAAACATTTGTATAAATTATTGATTAACTGTCAAAACCTATGCAATAAGAAGGTGTCTAACTCTTTCTAGAGGGTCACAGGGGATAATATTCTTTGGAAGAGTCTGGATTGTCATTGGATGGTCCCTTTCATTAGGGGAAGCTCATTCCCTCGGTATGGTGAGGGTCTATTTCTGGTAATTCAGGTTGGGAAGGGAGAGCAGAATTGGAATGATTATATAGTTGAACCCCATTGTGAAAGGTCCTTCCACTATTTAATCATTTAGGATCTCGTTAGATTTCCATTAGGGGAATTTTGAGGTATAAAATGGCCCTCCTAAGGAAATTATAAAGTAATAGTGGAAATAATAAAATAAGATTACATTACATTATCAAATTTTAGAGGGAAAAAATAAAAATCTATTTTTTCAACTCGTAGTTTCAACTTATATGCCTATGGGTTTACTAAAATTTCAAGTGGAAACATTCGTTGGATGCAGAATTTGATTTGTCAACCAAGGAGTACACGTTTCATACTTTTGATGGATTCTGCTACACGAAAAATGAGAAATACATGAAAAACGTGTTTGCAATCACATTTTTCATGTATTTCTCATTTTTCAGGTAGCAAGGTCCATTGAAAGTATGCAACATGGGTACTCCTTATATGAGGAATTAAATTTTGCATCCAACAAGTACTCCCACTCGAAATTTGAGTAAAAACTTAGGGCGATAAGTTCAAAATATGAGCTTAAAAAGTAGTTTTATTATTTTTTAATCTTTTTACTGTTTGCCTCCAAAAATGGTGAATCATACCCCATGGTTGACATCATCATCTTCAATCCTATTGGTTCTTATAAATTTTGTTTTGGTTGTACATTTTTCTTAGGAGGTCCATTTTAGACCTCAAAATTCCACTAATGTTGGCCCTTAGCGTCAATTGGCTCATGGGGAAAGGTCACAAAGTCCCACTGTTAATTGTCTCTCTGTGCCAATTGTCTCTTCGCACCTTTTTTCTTTTATCATCATGGAAGCTAGCAATTGAGGATGTTGTTTCCCACACTCGGGAAATTTTTAGTCATTCCAAAATTAAGTGGGAAATGTGTCCACCTTTGGCCTTGTCCCCCTCCCTCGCCTGTGGTTCTTATGATAAGGAGCATTCTGAATTGCGTGTGGATATGGAAGAGATTAATAAGAGTATTTAGCATCAAAGAGTAGAGGTTTGCAAAAATGAAGAAATTTAACATTGAGAAGAGCAACAAAATGCAACAATTGGAGGATGAAGTACATGCCTTGAGAAGTAAGATGGAAGACCTCCAATTTTAGTTGGTCGTGTCAAACTATCAACCAACAGAAGAAACCACTACCTTCGATCTCAATATTCCAGCCGATCGTAAGGAGTAGTCTACAAAATATGTTTGTTTAACGTTGAATTTTAAATGTATTTTGTTATTATGGCAGTTCTAAAAGGTTTACACTAGTAATTTTGCAATTACACAGTAATTTTTTGTAATTTTGAAAGAAAAATAGGCTTGGATAGTCACTTTGTAGCTCACGAAGCGCATCAATGGAAATTTAGCTTAATTGTAAATATACCATTATATTTTCCATGAATGGGTGTGAATTAATACATATATAGTACTATTTATTGTAAAAAAAAAAAAACAAATCCATCAAGTCACCCATCCTGGTACTACTATGCCCCTTGCGTGCTTAATTGCAAATTTCTCATCCAATCTGATACATTAATGTTGGCGTGATCCAATGTTTTTGAGAAATTAAACTTCATGAGTGACAAAGGAATATGTCATAATGTGTGAGATAAATATTACATAAAAGCCTTATAAAAAAAATTGAGAATAAGGCACAATGCCTAAAAGAAATATTGACATTATAAAGAATGCAGAAGACAAATATTTTAAAAAAGAAGTAAAAATGAACTCAAATATTTATTGAATTTATAATATCCCATGAGACTACATTATGAGAAAAAGCATGCTTTTCTCCTAGTGAATTCCCATATTTATAATTTTTATGGGTGTCTTTCCACAGAGGGTTATCCCCTTTTATATTTCAAAATATCATGGGTAAATACCATATCCTACAAAATGTATGGGTGAATACCATGGCACAGTATAATATATTATGACACCATGGGTACATGTAATAAATTATGATACCATGGTTTACAAAATCCATGGTTGAATACCATGAATGAGTATCATAATTACGATGGTAAAATTGAAATCATCGTGCAATTAGACTCTCACTTTAATATTATTATTTATTTGATTTATTATCATGCATTATCCCTCCAGGGAAGCCTTTATTGAATAGGAGCAAAAATGTGGGATTGTGGATGAACCAAAACCAAGTGTTGTTGAAGAGAAGGTCTTTGCATGGTTGACCCATAACTATGGGTTTGTGGATGACCCTTAACCATGCTGAATGAAGATTTGAGGATAGAGATACCAAATAATACTTGTGGGCCAACTGTGATGTTGACACTGTGTGGCCTAGCAAATAGATTTCAATGACAAGGATTTTGTATACCTATAATCATGATGAAAAAAGATTTGAGGATAGAGATACCCTATAATTCTTGTGGGTCAACTGTGATGCTAACAATGTGCAGCTTAGAAAATGGACTTCAGTGCCAAGGGCTTTATGTTGTTGACCCATAACCATGTTGAGATAGTTTGCTTTCTGATCTTCTAAGTAGAGCTATGGTGTCTTATCTTTGTAAATTCTCATAATCCAATGAGGTTTTGTAAGGCTTCCATCATCTCACCCCTTTGTCATGTAAGTGTTTCCATGAGAAACAGTTTCACAACATCTCCCACTCTATCATTTTTATTTTCATCTACCATGTGAGGTTTTTGGGTCAGTGAGGAAGATCTTGCCAAGGTTGTAATAGTTTGATTATGAGATCCTTGTACCCTAACCTCGTTGGGGACATGTGCAAGAAAATAGACATGAGAAGCCCCACTCTCGTACATTTGATTCAGATCATTGGAGGAATGAGACTAAGGAAAATGACAAAATAATAAGAAGTAAAAGTTTCCCGAAAAGTCACCCAACCCCTTACTACTCTACCCCAATATGCTTAACTCCAAAGTTCTCATCCACTCTAATACATTAATGATGGCATGATCGAAGATGTTTAATCAATGAAACTTCATGATTCAAAAGGAAAATGTCATAATGCATGAGATAAATATTCCATAAAAGCTTTATAAA
>APFE031721781.1:15332-47044 GCA_000404065.3 Pinus taeda
AAAAATAATTGAGAATAGGGCACAATGCCTAAAATAAATATTGACATTATAAATATAACTCATATTATGGCACATGCACAAGAGAGTTATTTGATAAAAGCAATAAAAATGAACTCAAATATTTATTGAATTGATAATATCCCATGAGACTACATTATGAGGAAAAACATGCTTTTCTCCTAATGAATTCCCATATTTATAACTTTTACAGGTGTTTTTCCACCAAGGGTTATCCTCTTTCACATTTCAAAATACCATGGGTAAATATCATGGTTTACAAAATCCATTGGTGAATACCACGGGAAAATATAACAAATTAGGACATACATATAATAAATTATGATACCATGGGTAAATACCATGATCTATAAAATCCATGGCTACATACCATGGATGAGTATCATAATTATGATGGTAAAATTGAAATCATCTTGCCATTAGCTTCTCACTTTAATACTATGATTTTTGTTTTTTATTAGCATGTATTATCCATGGTTTTAAGAACCATTTATAGAAATAATTATTAATTGTGGTAATTATTTTCTACCTGGATCAACAAAACATCATGCTAAGTGGGAAAGTAAATTTAAGTATTGAGCTATATTTCAAAGAATAAATGTTAGATCATCAAATCAAATTCAATTAAAAATATAACATGTATTTGCAATTTCTCACACTTTTATTATGATAATTGTTAGCTCCTAAGGTGCAGTGCTGCTACTTTTAGCGGCAATGTCCCCTATTTTAGCTCCGACAGCCACAGCTCCTCTTGCTTCGCTTTCACCATAGGGTATTAGCCCCGGGGTGATGATCCATACAGATCGAAAACACTCTCTACGTCTTTGAAAATCATTTAAAATATCAAAATAATCGCAAGAGAAAAACCTTCAAATAGGTGGAAAAACACTATCGGGAGGCGAGAAACACTAGACAACAGTAAACAATGGAGCAGGGGAGGCTTGAGAAATGAATGCATAGCAGTCGTCAAATCTGGCTGATCAATGGTCCAGACAGTTGGCGGTGGCAATCGACGGATCGCAATTGGCGGTGGCAATCGACGGATATTGGTGCAGACTATGTGGAACTTGCGATGGCAATCGGTGGAGTCAATGTGGGCCATCGATCAAGCGCGCAGATCAACGGCCCACGTTGCATCATAGAATTGCAATTGGCTAACACAACAGAGTGCTCACCAAACGGCCCAGGGTTATTGCGATATGAAATTGCGATCAATCGAATCGGCAGATCGCAATCAACGAAACATTATGGAGCGGGGAATTTATACATGTATATGTGTGATGTGATTAGCCGGAACTAATGGCTATATAAGCATTATTGCATATATTTTCAGATCCGTTGAAAGGCATTTGTTAATGTATTTTCACATATTTTTTTTATTTAACAAAATATAAAGGGACAACGCTGACGCAATAAAACCAGGACCCAAAGGGGTTTGGGAATGAAAATATATAGTATCTCGGATCCACCAAAGCCATTGTTTCACTATTTCTATTGGATTTTAAAATATTTCAAAATACGTAAGCAAACCTTGGAAGCAAAAGCTGAAATGACTCGCGATAGCGATTGAGGGCGGACCCGATCGAGGAATAGACCATATGTGAGGGCTTTTGAATTCTGAAATGGACTGTGTTTTGGTGGAATTTCATAGTGTTGCACCATTTCTCCGTGTTAACAGAAAGTGGCCATTTAAAGGATTTCAAAGGATCGATGCACTCATCCAGACAGAGGCTGGGAGACAGAGGCCAGAGGGATAAAAAGCCACAACACGATGTAGCCAAAACCAACAGAAGTGATCATGAAGCATCGTTGGCATGAGCGAGCTTCTTGACAACACAACAAATTACCAAAATGCGGTTACTCTATCGTTAGAAAATAAATTTTTGAGCTTATGTGTCTCTAGTCATGGCATCAAGTCATTGAAAAGACAGAGAGGACAAATTAAGACACTTCAAGCCTTTGAGAGCTCAGGAGCATTGTAAAAAGCCTATAAATGGTTGAAAGTTAGAAATATGAGAGGTTCAACTTTTGGAGACTGCTGACACTTTGCTTCTCTAAGCGTCTCATCTTCATTCTAGCAATATAAGCTTCTTTTTTTGTTACATGTACAATTATCATTTTCTCCTCTATTCTAAGCTTGCACTTGAATAGGTTATTCATGTTTTCTTCTGTGTCTAATGCTAGATAACTATCATCTTATCTCTGCGTTGATAAATTAGATTTTTAAGCTTCATTTACTTTCTGTAGCTAGCCATTCATATGTGTTTATATATGCATCTACTGGTACAGTCAGTATTCTTCACCTATCCATTGAATCTATAAACTATTGAGCATTAGTGGTCTAAAGCCTTGTAAATCTGAGGGTGTTCATGCATGTCTTGAGCGAAATCAGAGTTCAAATAGTCATATGACTTGATCCAAACCATCATCCATTCCAATAGTTCCGAGAAAAATATTGAAGATTTATATGTTACCAGGCATCTCCGAGCTAGAATTGAGCTACAACCTAGGAGAGCTTCCTGGAGTGATAACAATCCTTACGCCTTAAAAAGGGTAAGAAACCAATAATTACAGTCCACATCAAGGGGGATACCTCCTTATACAATAAATACAATGAAGAAGGCAATATTTTATGATCTAAGGCTAGGTCTTCTTATTGTTTGTGTGGGAGATAAAGGATACAATTATAATCAAATGGGACCATAAGGGTTTATAGCCTACATAAAAATATAGCAATAGAAATGTAAGCATTCAATATTTGGGGCTTAATAAGTGGTTTCTTAAGTTAATATGGGTATTATATAGGACTTAAAATTCCCCTCCCATTCAAATAAGTGTTATCCTGGGCACTTGACTATTTGTGGGTGTTTATTCATGAAACACTCATCTTCCCATGTCACTTCTTTGACTGGTAGGTCCTTCCATTTCATGAGGTAATCAATAATTTCTTGATTTCTCAGCTGCTTAGTCCTTGTTTACAAAATTATTTATGGTTCTATTATTATTTTCTTTTCTTCATTAAACATTGGTTAAAGAGTGTGCTTTGGGATCTTGTCTCTAATGACCTTCTTTAAGCATGAAACATGGATGAGTGGATGTACATTTGAATATGGAGGTAGCTCCAATTTGTAGGTCATACTACTAATCATTTTCAAAACCTTATAAAGACCATGAGACCTCAAGGATAATTTATTCTCCTTTTTTGCTTGAGGGACATATATTCATATGATTGTAGTCTCACAAATATGAAATCCCCCACTTCAAATTCCCTTTCACCATGATGTTGATCTACTTGATGTTTCATCTTATTTTGTGCCATAACCAAGTTGTCATTTAATAGCTTGAGAAAATATTAATGGTGTTGGATGTGGTTATCTACTGCTTGAGCCTTTAGAGCATCTTGCAAGTCTGATGTGATGGATGGAGGATTCCAACCATACAGTGCCATAAATGGTAAAACAAAATATGGTGTATGGAAGGATGTATTGTACCAACATTCTACCAAGAGAAATAGTTTGACTTCATTATGCACATTTTGACAAGTCTTGGGAGGTTGAGCTTTTAATAGAACAAATTACCTCCAACTTAAAAAATTCAATATGTTCTAGAAAGTAGACTCGACAAGATTTCCAACGAGCTATCCCACGCCCAATTTGGACATTGGGAAGGCAGTCAAAATTGGGTTTGAAGTGGCGTTGTTATTTTGGAGACCACCGCTGCGCTTTTGGCTGAATTTCACAGTGCAAATTTACATAGGCACTGCACTTTTGGCCTGGCACTACGCTTTTGGCAGGAAGGCTAGAAAACCCTAAAACTCTCAAGAAAAGTTCAAATTTCTCTTTCCTTCCATCTTTGCAAGTAAGTTAACATCCCTCACTTCAGTTTTGGTTTGCAAATCAAACTTATAAGCGTCATTTTCCATGTCAAAAATGAAACCCTAAAATCTCCCTAATGATGCCTAAAACCCTAAATCCTCACTGCTCATCCTATCCCTACAAATCTAGATTCCCCTATCCCTATTTACCTATCCCCTTATCCCTATTCCATATCATTTCCATCTCTCTATCTCTCTTCCCCAAGGGCATAAAAAAAACAAACCCTCCCTCTCATTTCATACTCTCTCATTCATTTTTAGCCCATAAAGCCATTTCCCATCCCCTCATTCCTAAAACGCTTTCACTCATTCCCTTCATACACCTTAAACTTTCAAACATGGACCAAGAGGACCGAGACTATGAGGAGGAGGAAAGCACAACCAGTGACACCTCAGCAGATAGAGCTAAGCAATAGAGAAAACCACACAAGGGAGGAGGATAGACTTAGGATGCTAGTTGAAGCTTCCTTGGATCATCAGAGCACATGATGATGGTGCTTCTCACCAATTGTGGGCAAATTTGGAGCAAGTTTTGTCATTTGCAAATTTTGGATTGGATTTCAATACACTGAAAAACTGCCTAGAAGCATAGCGCCGGTTTTCCTATGGGGAAATAATGAAGAAATGGTTTGAATTTTTGGATTCGGAGTAATGAGGACATGCACGCTATCAAGTTTCAGTGTTTTGGGGGCAGAACTATGTTGAGTCACAAAATGTGTATGTAGTTACTATTAATCTCATCATCCTTTTCCTTTATTCTTATATTTTCTATATCCTAATGCTTTAATATATTGAGGAATTATGGTAAGAAATGAAAGAATTATTTGAAGTTATGATTTAGCCAACTTTTACCCTTCTTTATGAAGGAAAACAAAAAAGGGACAATTGTTGTTCCGTAAGAAAGGAACAACAAAAACCAACAAGCTAAGGAAGGAATGCGGTAGTTGCATACAAGGGTGAAGGTGAATCAGGAGGAAAAAAATTGGTTGTCAGGAGGAGAAAGGAAAGATGTCTGAAGTTAGAAATTGGTTGCGAATCCCTCAGGATCAGGAGATCCTGAGGGATCGCATTTACCATTTATCTTTTACCCTTTATGATTATAAAAGGAGACAATTGTAAGAAGAAAGGGAGGAACCTCTGTTATTATTGGAATTGTAATTTTAATTATAGATTTTCGTTGTTGAGAGAACACGACTATATTTTAATACTCTTTAAGTTCAATGATTAATACATAATTGAAGTTGTTGTTCCCTAGCATTATTTGAAGTAGCTTAGCAATGTTCGTTGGTGGATAAGGGCCCGACTTCTAGTGGATTTAACTGCTTTCTTTGTGCCATACATTTCCAATTCTCGCAAGTGTGATTGGTTTGATATTTTTCCTGCTTTTTGTGATTTTATCTCCTTCGCTATCTATTTTTTTCCTGTATTGACAAAATATCTCTGCTTTATATAATTTATAACACTGTTACTTGATTTAGTTTTCCTTCATCACAGACTAAGTTACTTAGATAAGTATTCAAATTGATTTAATCAACTGTAAAGAGTTTAATTATCACTATTGGACTCTGAGATTGATAGCATTTCTATTTGAATTGTTTACTAGAGATTGAGTTTGGTTTAGCTTAAATTAGTTAAGAAGAGATGAGTTATATCTACTATACTCTCCGCTGATGATGTTGTTACTTGAATTGCTGGAAGATTTGATTTTAGTAGAGGATTGAGTTTTGCTATTCCCTTTAATAATTGCAATTTGAGTTTATTAGATGCATCTGTTTACTCTTGTATTAAAATATTTATACTACAAGCTAGGAAGCATTACTCTCTGAATTAATAGCAACCACATACTTTGTACACTCTTGAAATAAGAGGACTTGCCCGGGTTGATGATTAATGTGGGATAATTAGGAGTTTTAAAAGGCACCTTTTATCAACCAACATTTTGGCGTCGTTGCTGGGGAGACTGTAGCCATTTACAAAGAGTGATGTATATCTGATAATTGTTGTTGAAGAAGAATTAGGTATTGAAAATGGAAGGTAAGAACCTACATAACGAGCAAGTAAAGTTCTTTCTCCTTTGCCTTCTTTTCAACACAATTACAGAAAAGTGAAGTAGGTGTTTGATGGTTGTTTGTTGGGAGAGAACCGGGTATTAAAAATTGAAGGTAAGAACCTGTGTACGGAGCAAGTAAAATTCCTACTCCCCTGCCCACTTTCCAGCAGAGTTGTTAGGAACTTAGGGTAGAGATAAAAATTTGAATTGTTTGCATGAATGCCTAAGAAGAAAAGACCTGAAAACAATCCAATTCCACTACCAAAACCTGAAAAATCTAAGGGACCGGTGACCCTTGGACAATCAACTTTCATAGACGACATCTTAAAGAAAGTTGAATCTCAGCCATTAGTAGGTCCCCAAAATGTTGCTTCTAGACAACCTATTGTCTCCCTTTAGGCCATAGGCTCACCATCTCTACCCTATGCTGAGGTCCACAGTAAAATGGTAGGAACTAAGTAGAGTTTTCAAGAAATTGAAAATTCACGCCCAATTTCCTCACAAGAAGGGAATTCTTGTAATATTCGTGAAGGAGGAGGAGAAACAAGGGAAACAAAGGAACCAAGATCCCCTCAGGTAGTAATCGAGCAAAGGATACCCAGTATCCCAAACCAAGGGAGTGTTGTTAAGATCATTCCCCCCTTCTAGACATCCTAGGGATAACTCTCCAACTCCAGAGATGCTAGAAGGGTTCTGGAATATATTTGATCAAATGGCCAATAATCCACAAGAACCCTAGACCTCTACATTACAATACCACATCGTTGACATAGTTGTCAATGCACCCATGAAATCTATCCCTCTACAAAATATTCCCACCTTTCATGGACTCACATCAGAGGATTGAGATACATTTCTGTTTGAATTTGATGTATTATGTTGGGGTTATGATTACACCACCAACCCCCAAAAACTAAATTTTTTGCCCTCTACGTTAAAAGGAGCAGCCCTGAATTGGTTTATGGGACTAGGTGGGGGAACCATAAATGATTGGGATCAAAAGAAAACCACTTTCCTTAAAAAATATCAGGACTATTGCAGATCTAAGGAACTAAAAGACAAAATATTCCAAATGGTAGCAAGACCTAGTAAAACTTTGGAAGAGTATATGGAGATTTTTCAATATAACCTCCAAAGGTCTCCCTACGCAACTCTGCCTTTGCCTAATAATGTGCTAAAAACTACATTGATTAAAGGGATGAAAGACCAATGGATAGAGACATTAAATATTATGGGTAAAGGTCATATATATCAAGAGGACTATGCTAACATTATTAATTTGTGTGTCAGGTGCTCAAGGGGAAGTACAAGATTGAAACCAGCAAAACGTGATATAACCACCAAGGACAGCAAAATATCTGGCGAAAGCATTACTCATGTAGAAATTGGCAACCTAATGGGGGATTTCAAAACAGATATCTTAAGAATGTTGACAACGCAATCAGACATCATGCAAGCCAAGTAGAAGCAGAACAAAACCTTATGATCTTTTTCCCTCGATGTAGGAAAAAAAATAGTCATAAATAATGCCCACTAGATATGGTACAGACCTATGCCATATGCACTAAAGATCATGCTACAGAAAGTTGTCCATCGCTCCCAAGGTTAAAAGCAGTCTTCAAGGAGGCAGAGGAAGAAACAGAATCAGTTTACCTGTTATATACCTAGGGGGGTAATATGGGGTACCGAGGGAGGTACCCAAGGTAATAATATAATAATGAGATGGGCCATAGTAATAAATAAGGTGGTTAACCCATATCATGTAAGGGACCACAAGTAGTTAATAATAATGTAATGGGCCCATGGTATTAGTGGATGGTATGAGGGAACTATGGTAATTATCCATGGTATTGCATGTATGAGGCCTATATAGAGGCTAGAGACTCCACATGAAGGATAGTGGAGGATTATTGTATGTACAAGCATATGGCTTGTGGAGTGTTCTTCTTCCTTAAGGAGTGAATGTATGGTGTTGCCCTACCATAAGGGTTTGATAATAAAGAAGCATTTCTATCTATTCAGATCTTGTTATTCTTGGGTTTATTTATATTTTCATATAATTCCGGGTTAGATCTACAACAAGTGGTATCAGAGCACTTTCTTGGGCCAAAGTAGAGAATTTTTTTGTTTGTTTTTGTAGGATTTCGGGGGCGGCGCGTTTGCAGATCAGATCTGTACATTTTGGTGCAAGATCTGCAAAATATAATTGCATATCTGGATGCTATGTGAAAAAATACCCGATTTCAAAAAAAAAATCGGTCGAATAGGAGTCCGGATGAAGGAGATATCACTGATCTAAAAATCAGTGGGGTTGCAAATAATTTTTCAGGGCAGCGAGTTTGCGGCACAGATCTGGACGTCTTGGTGCAAGATATGCAAAATATAATTGTAGATATGGATTCTTTGTGAAAAAAATACCCAATTAAAAAAAAAAAATTCATTTGAATCGGAGCCCGGATGAGGGAGATATCGCTTATTTAAAATCAGCTCTTTTTGCAGAAATTTTGGTGACGGCGGGAGAGTTGCAGCACATATCTGAAATTGTTATAGATCTGACCCAGAAATATAGCTCTGATATGTCTTGTTATAGATCTAACCCATAAATAATATAGATTTGATATGAAAATATAAATAAACCCAAGAATAACAAGTTAGAAATAGATAGAAATGCTTCTTTATTATCAAACCCTTAAGGTAGGGTAACACCATACATTCACTCCTTAAGGAAGGAGAACACTCCACAAGCCATATGCCTATACATACAATAATCCTTGACAATATTTCTTGACCATTTCTCCATGTGGAGTCTCTAGCCTCTATATAGGCCTCATACATACAATACCATGCATCATTACCATGGTTTCCTCATACCATCACTAATACCATGGGCCCCTTACATTATTATTAACTACTTGTGGTCCCTTACATGACATGGGTTAACCACCTTATTTATTACTATGGCCCATCTCATTATTACATTATTACCTTGGGTACCTCCCTCGGTACCCCATATTACCCCCCTAGGTATATAACATTACCCGCTAAATCAGCGTCGCCAATGGCAAGCATGAAAAACATGTACGCCTACTGACCCATCCTCTTTCTTTCAGCCCTCACAATATAATTCTCAACAATACACAGAAGCTACATGGAAGAACCAGCCACCTTTCCCTAATTGGTCACAACAACCATTCTCTATGCCACTTTCGTCCAATCAATAAAATCGAAACAATAGTTGGCCAAATTCCCCTTACTTCCCACCATTCTGGCAGAACAATACATATCCATCCCAATGGCCACCCCCATTTCATAGAACCAGAACTGGCAGTCAAGCTAGCAAATAACTACAAACTATCTAGTAGGACCAATCCCCTTGTCTCAGCCTACACTACCAGCGCCTTACACATTGCAGTAGAACCCTCAACCCAATCTATGACCACAACTCCCAGCCCAGCCCAACCCAAATCCCAATAATAGACCAATCCAATCTGTACAAATTATTGAAGGATTGGAGCCAGAAATTGAGTTGAGGGAGTGTAATGAACTCAAATTAAGGTCTGGACAGATAATTGAGTTAGAGGGAGATAAAAATATACAAATAAAAGATCCATTACCTGTAGAATAAAAACCTCAAATGCAGAATACGGTTAAATAGAAAAGTCACGATCAAACTATTACCTCTTCTCCACCATTCCCATAGAGATTGATTATACCCTGCTAGATAGAATATCCTCATTTTGATCTTCTAGCAGAATTAAAAAATATTTGTGTAAAAATAATCCTCCTCTAGGTTATTTAGGACATCCCAATTTATGAAAAAACTATTAAGGAATTGTGTACTAAAAATCCTAAGAGGAAATTGAAAACAACCTCAACTATCCACATAGTCGAAACTTTGTCCATTTTATTATCAGGTAGAGAAACACTGTTGCAATATGAGGACCTAGGAAACCCTATAGTCACAGTACAAATAAATGGATGTTCCTTCCCCAATGCATTAGTTGATCTAGGAGCAACCATTAATATTCTCACAACAACAACCTGTCAAAAACTTGGCATTACAACCTTAGATCCAACTATGACCTTATTGGAACTTGCCGACTGATCCATTGTCAAACTAGAAGGGACATTACAGGATGTAATTGTGTCTGTAGATTCTTGGGAATACCCAGTAGATTTCTTCATTATTAATTGTAGAAATCTGCTAGATGGACATCCCTTAATTCTAGGAAGACCTTGGCTAGCAATCGCAGATGCTTATATAAATTGTCGAATAGGCAGTATGACTATAACAAGAGGAAGTAATGTGAAGAATCTAGCTTTATATCCTCAAGCTCAGCCAAGATTAACAATAATAAAAACTAGAAAACAACATGTATCATACTTAATTGAAAACATTTGATCACTGCTAACTGTAGAAAATTCTCTCGAATTTAAGAATCAAACAGAAGATGACATTATTAACACTTACATTAACCAACCGGATGTCGTATCCAATCTAAAATGTCACATGATCGAAGCAGCCCTGGACAATGAAATTGAAGAAGATCCCTTAAAAGATATTAATGACCAGACAATACCAACAACTATTTATAACAACAAGCCCATTGAAATTAAGTCTGGGAAAGTCCTAAATATTAATAAAAACCTAACTGATGACCAAGAGCATAGGCTTGTTCAACTCCTTAGAAAATATAAAGAGGCTTTCACTTGGGATTACCCAGATATGAAAGGGATTCATCCCCAACTATGCATGCACCACATCTATACAAAGAAAGATGTGAGGCCCATTTGTAAACCTCAACAGAGATTAAATCCTCACCTTAAAGATGTTGTTAAAGATCAACTATAAAAACTGTTAGATGTAAATTTCATCTATCCGATATTTGATAGAAATTGGGTTTATCCATTTGTTGTGGTGCCCAAAAAGAATGTGAAGTGGCATATATGTGTCGATTATAGAGAGATTAATAAAGCAACCCAAAAAGATCATTTTTCCCTTCCATTCATCGACTAGGTATCGGACACATTGGCAGGTAAACAATTCTTCTCTTTCCTAGACAGCTTCAGTGGCTACAATCAAATCCAAATTTCCCTTGAAGACTGTTAGCTCTACTATGTGCTTCAGTGTTTTGGAGGACCAAATTTCAAATTTGGCCGTGTGTTCTTGCAAGCAGGGAGCCCCGCAGCAATTTGTTTTCTCCTTCCCCTTCATTTTCCTTATTCTCCCTTAACCCTTTCAGCTCTGTTTTTATCCCTAAACCCTATGTAAGCCCCTCTTCTGTTTAGACCCTTAGTGCTAAGGCTTTACCCATATGACCGCGCCTAAGCAAACGAGCGCTATATGACAATCTGGTGCTTTCCCGCCACATCAGTCACATAAAACAGGTGTGTTTTTCCGGCCGTCTGATTGCCCATCTCCCCATCCAACGGTAATCGCTTGTCCCGCTGCTGAAACCTACACGCGCATTAACCCACGGGGAAAGCAGTTTGCCGCCCGTCACATCCACCAGGTGTCACCCTTCTATTGTGATCGCGCAGGTTTGTATGTTTGCCACACACTTCCCATAGGTGGTGCGGGGAAAACCACTTACTACTATCCTGCCCGTTCCCACTCGTTAACCCCCTCGTACTCCCGACCCGCGATCACCATTGGATCTGCCCATATGAGATCCAATGACCATCATCTATCTCACTCTCACGTCTCCCGATAGCCACTGCTAATCAATCTCTGCCATCTATCTTCCCAATCTAACGGTTGATATCTATTATCCACCTGCTCGTACACCCGCCATGAAGCCTTCGCCACCTTTGACTAAGTCGTGTTTCCAAAGGACAACGAAAATCAACTACCAAGTACTCTCTGCAGTTAATACCTCAACCACTGTATTCAAGGAAGAATGGCCGAAGGATGAAAAGGACATTCCTTGAGCAAATCACAGCATTTATCAGTTATGGATCGTTCTTTTACACAACACTTCACCTACCTAAGGAGTACAACGAAGCACCAGAGAAGATCAATTTCATTCATTGAAGCAGCAGATCATAGCAAAGGCCCATTTTAGATAGTTAATGTGGTTGGTGGTTCATTATGACCCCTCCATGCATAGAACAGTAGAGCATTTTTGTAATCAAACTCTATATATAACCCGAAGACAGATGTAATCCAGGATGATGGTTGATGGTTGTGGTATTGATGTAAAGTTAAACTTCTGGAGACTGTAACTACTATGATACTTGCAGCATCTGGTCTTCATTTTCAACTAATACAAGCTTCTTTTGCTATTAATTGCTCACTTCCCACTTCTTCTTTGTTCTAGGATGTGCCTGTTATGCATTTATTCATGTGCTCTTGATATTTAGCATTAGAGGGGCTGTCATCCCACCTCTGTTTTAGAATCTAGTATGTATCATTGAATGTGTTATGCAGGTTTCTATTATTTTAGTGCCAGAGAGCTGTCATCCTGTCTGTGCATTAGGAAATATATTTGCAGACCTTTTACTGGTTGCAGCCGGCCATCACATGGTCTTGTGCATTTGCTGGTGTGGTCAGTATCCTCCATATTCACCTATTCCTTAAACTGTGAGTGATTGGTGGTCTAAAGCCTTGTAGTCTGGGGGTGTTCACCCATGTCTGAAGTTAAGCATAGTAGAAGTGGTTATCTAGCTTGAACAAACATCATTCCTTCCATTCGTCCATTTCCAACATTTTTTTGGAGTTTGTATTGTTCCCAAGCATCTCCAATATACAACCTAGGAGAGTTTCTTGGGGTGATAACATTAATTGGTGCCATTGCTGGGGAGAGGAGATTGAAGCTGAGCTTCCCTAGGAGACGAAACAGTTTCAGATTTTGATGATAGATAGAGTCTGGGCATATTTCTAGTTGTAATCATCTATTTGGCAACTCCACTGGAGGAAGACCAACCTTTGGCGACTCCACATCATAGTCCTGGCTCAGTTTGTGAGGCATACTCAAAGAAATACTTAGAAATCACCAGCTGAACCAGTGCCTGACCTTAAGAAGATTGTCAAATCGAAGAAAAATTCACAGAAAGGAGCATCAGGATCAGGTAAGCCTAAGAAATCTTATATATCTCTGCAAGAGGAGGTTATAGTTGAGAATAGACAGTTTGAAGAATTAGAACCTTGTGTTGTTAGTGAAGAATCACTTGCAGAGATTCACATAGCTCCTTGTTTAGTTAGTTCCCCTTTGGATCTTAGTCCAAAGAAAGTATCCCATATAGTCCATCACATCCCCTTCTCTCTGTCATCCATTTCATTGTTCCCCACTATCCAATCTACCAGTATCCTTCCACCTACCCCAGTCATGGCAGGGAAGAAAGCACCTACGAAAATGGAAAGAATTACAGCTGCTAGGTATGGATCCCTAGTTTTGCATGTTCCTTTAAATGCCATGCCTACAGGAGAATACTAGAAATACATGCCTAAGTTCACTGGTACAGATGGGGTAACAACTGAAGAACACCTTGAGGCTTTTTATAGTTATGTTGATAACTTAGATATTAGTGACAATGATGTGTAGATGAGAGTTTTCGTCCAGAGCCTCGATGGAGAGGCTAGAAAGTGGTTCAGAGAATTGACCCCTAGATCTATTGCTGATATTGAAGCCTTAGATGATGAATTTTTAAATCACTAGGGAGATAAAAATGACTTGCTGTATTATCATACTGAGTTTGGTAACCTAAAAAGAGAAAATGGGGAATCATTGCCTGATTTTAATAAAAGATTTAATCGTAAGTATAGTAAGATACCAGCTGAGGTAAAGCCTACCCCCACCTCTGCCAAACTCACTTATGCCAATGTTTTTGACTCTGATTTCTGCCTACTATTAAGAGAAAGAAGATGTGCCACTCTGGGAAACATGCAAGATGCAGCTCTAGAAGT
This sequence comes from Pinus taeda, assembly GCA_000404065.3. NCBI lineage: Eukaryota > Viridiplantae > Streptophyta > Pinopsida > Pinales > Pinaceae > Pinus > Pinus taeda. The sequence continues at coordinate 29,181 of APFE031721781.1, forward strand.
AGAATCTAATATTATGGCTGCAAAAAAGCTTAAGAGTCATGCTGATAGAAGAAGACAAAGAGGCAAGGCTTCTTATTCCTCTGCCTCGTCTTCAGAGCCTAAATTAGATAAAATGACCAGAATGATAGAGTCATTAGCTGCTGAGATATCTAAGCTGAAGGTTGAGCAGAACTCAGGAAAAACAAAGCAGCATAACACATTTGCTCCGAGAAATTCAAATCCATTCAGAAGAGAAAATGAACAACTGCAAATCATTCAGAGGGGAAAAGAACCAAATGAAGATCAGAAAGTTAAAGTGTCTTTCCAAAATGCAGTCGTGGAGGAGGAACAAATTGAAGATGAGGATGAAATACATTGCATGGAAGATAAAGGCAGTGATGCCTTCTTGACATTGGCTGAATACGAAGAGTCTTTGCTGCAGGACCAAGACAGTCAAGAATGGGATAGGGAAGCTATTCTGCAGACTGGTGAATAGCAAAGATATAACCTAAGGTCACAAGCAAACAATGTCAAGGAGAATCCCGCCCAAAGAGTTGCTATCCAAATAGGATTACAAAATACTAGACAAAAAAGACCAGCAACTGATCCAGTCATCATCAAAGCACCAGTCCAAGAGGTAAGAGGTCCTGACAAGTCACCTTGCCCTTTCAGCTTTGAAGCAGAACTCCAGAAATTAAAAATTTTTGTGCCTCTGTTAGAACGTGTAAAGAGTGAAGTGTTTAGAAAGCCTATCCTTGAAGCCCTTGAACTGAAAGCCACACAAAACTCCACTGACTCTGTCAATTTGCAAGATGACAAGCCTATGGTTGTGCTTAGCCCTATGATCAAACCTGCTGATAATAATTCTCCATATTTTTATGTTTCCTTGACCATTCATGATAAAATCCTCCATAATTGCCTGCTAGATACAGGGGCCAGCCACAATCTGATGCCAAAAGCTATCATGCAAGAGTTAGGCCTTGATATCACAAGACCCTATCATGATTTATTCTCTTTTGATTCAAGGAAGGTGAAATGTCTAGGACTGATTAAAGATTTAGCTATTACCCTAACTCAGCTACCCATGAAGAGCATGGTGATGGACATTGTGGTAGCAGATGTCCCTCCTAAGTTTGGCATGCTGCTGTCTAGATGATGGATTAAGAGACTAGGTGGGACATTACAAAGTGATTTATCCTATGCCACTATCCTCGTCTTTGGAGGAGAAAGCAGGAGATTGTACAGAGAAGCACAATTAGCATACATTATCAGTGATGAAAAGAATCCTTCTAATCATCCTATTTATGCTGTGGACACCGATTTTGGAGCATTTATTCTCCAAATAGAAGAATCTCAGAAGGCCTCAATGCAACTTAGGAAACAAACAATTCAGGCTGAGGAAGAGCAAGGAAGTCAAGTTTGGGATATGTTCTTTGATGGAGCATGTTACAGGGAGACTGCAGGAGCAGGGTTGGTGCTGATATCTCCACAACAAGAAAGCATACAGTTGTCTTTTAAGCTGGCCTTCCAAGTTACAAACAATATAGCAGAGTATGAGTCTCTGATATTGGGCCTGAATGCAACTAAAGATAGAGGAATCAGAAACATAAAGGTGTTTGGAGATGCTGATATGATCCTTCAGCAAGTAAACAGAACATTTCAATCAAAGCACCCAAGGCTGAAAGCATACAGAGATGAGGTATGGAGACTAAAATATCCTTTTGATAGTTTTTGTATCTCATACATCCCTAGAGCCAAAAATCATCTTGCTGATTCCCTTGCTGTGTCTGCTAGCATGTTTATCCCTCCCATACCTCCCAGACTAGTTTATGAAGTTCAAGTGAAATATAAACCATCATTTCCTAATAATGTCCGCCATTGGAAGGTTTTAGAAGATGATGATGAAGTGAATAGGTTCTTGCAAGTCATTGATGAATTTTCTGAAATACAAATTGACCAAGAAAATGAAGCTTTACAAGAAAGCCGCCAATCCAAGCTTAGAAATAAAATTGGTAAAGATAGTATTGTCCAGCTTCCTAGCAATCATATACCTAGGGGTCTAATTCCTTTAGAAGGATTGTTTGACCAAAATGATGTGCCTTACAAGGCTGCCCAAAAAGAAGATCAATATGTAGTCTGTAAGCATGGTATATGAAGTCCAGGTCAGCCTAGATACATAAGTCTGTCTGCCAATTTGTCTGCTAACCAAAGTGCCGAATACTGCAATTGAATGAAGCAATTTGATGATGTCTTTGCCTAGGAATATAGTGACCTGAAAACATATGATAAAAACATTATCCAGCATAAAATCCCTTTAGAGAAAGACACCATACCTTTCAAGCAGAAGCTGAGACCAATAAATCCTATGCTCCTCCCTCTAATTGAAAAAGAATTAAAAAAGTTATTGGCTGCCAAAATCATAGTCCCTCTCAGATATTCTAAGTGGGTAGCCAACCTAGTAGTGGCGAGGAATAAAAGTGGAGGAATCAGACTTTGTGTTGATTTTAAAAACTTAAACAAATGCTCTAAGAAAGACAACTATCCTCTACCCAAGATGGAGCATTTGCTGCAAAAAGTCTCAGGAGCCAAAGTGATGTCTTTCCTGGATCGATTTTCAGGCTTTAATCAGATTGTTGTACATCCAGATGACCAAGAAAAGACTGCATTTACCACTCCTTGGGGCACTTTTATGTATGCCAAGATGCCTTTTGGATTGACGAATGTTGGAGCCACCTTTCAGAGAGCTATGGATATAACATATGTGGGAGAGAAGGATAAATTTGTCCTTATCTACCATGATGATATAATAGTATACTCAAGCAGCCATCAAGACCACTTACAAAATTTGAAGAAAGTGTTTTTGAAGTGCAGAAGGTTTGGGATTTCAGTCAATCCGAAAAAATCACAGTTTGCTTTAGAAGAAGGCAAACCGTTAGGACATATTGTTTTTCTTGTAGGTGTCTAAATTGACCCAGAAAGAGTAAAAGCAATACAGACCCTGTCTATCCTGAGATCAAAAAAGGATATCCAGTCCTTTCTGGGCAAGATCAATTTTGTGAGGAGGTTTATATCAAATTTTGCAGAATTAGTGAAGCATATTACCTCCATGTTGAAGAAGGGGTCAGAAATCAAATGGACCGAAACAGCAAGAAAATCTTTTGATTCCATTAAAAAAGCTATTATGGAAGCTCCCACTCTAATTAGTCCAGATTATAGCAAGGAGTTCCATATATTTTCTTTTGCCTCTGATGACACCCTTGTAGTTGTCTTATTGCAAGCAGATGAAGAAGGCTCAGAGCATCCAGTGGCATTTTTTAGCAAAATATTAAGGGATGCTGAGCTAAGGTATGATAGTATTGAGAAGCAAGCATATGCTCTTATCAAGTCTTTGAAAGATTTTAGAGTTTATATTTTTCATTCCAAGATAATTGCATATGTACCTTTTGCTGCAATAAAAGATGTCCTAACACAGCCTGATGCTGATGGAAGAAGGGCTAAATGGATTGAAAAGTTAATTGAGTTTAATATAGAACTGAAGCCCACCAAACTTGTCAAAGGTCAGGCTCTTGCCAGACTGTTAGCTGAAGAAAATTGCAAAACATTGGACATTAATCTCATGTGCTTGAATGCAAGAAATGGTCAAACAGAAGAAAAGGAAGCAGCTGAACCAGGGAGAAAGCAGTTAGTGGAAACAAATCTAGCTTCTAGTGATTAGTATTCTGTAATAGTTAAATTCCTGCTGAAGCTAGAAATCCCTCTAGGCTTTACTCAAAGTCAAGCTAGAACTATTAAGCTTAGGGCAACAAAATATTTCATTAATGACAAATTGCTCTATTAGAGGGATCCATTTCGAATGCTTTTGAGATGTCTGGACAAAGAACAGTCAATAGAAGTCATGCAGCAGTTTCATTCCAGCATGTGTGGAGGACACCGTTATTGGAAAACCACAGCTCACAAAATCCTCAGAGCTGGGTACTATTGGCCCACCTTATTTTTTGATGTATTTTGATTTGTTAAATCTTGTGACAGGTGCCAAAGATTTGAAGAGAAACAACAGTTGAAGTCCCTGCCCTTAAAACCAGTACATGGAAAATGACCTTTTTAGCAGTGGGGCTTGGATTTCATTGGAGAAATCAATCCACATTTTGGTGGCCAGCACATATGGATATTAGTAGCCACTGATTACTTCACTAAATGGATTGAAGCAATCCCTACCAGGAAGGTTGATCATAATGTGGTCATGAAATTTTTTACAGAGAATATCTTCACTAGATTTGGTTGTCCACATAAATTAATTACAGACAATGTAGCAGCCTTCAGAGCAAAATAATTGGTGGACATGTGCAATTCAATGGGCATTAAACTGGTTCATTCCACCTCATATTACCCTCAAGGAAATGGTCTAGCAGAATCTTCCAACAAAAGTTTAATAAGGATAATTAAGAAGCTGTTGGAAGACAACAGAAAGATTTGGATTCTAAACTCAAATATACACTTTGGGCTGGCAGGGTGACCATTAAGAGATCCACAGAGAATTCTCCATTCAAGCCGGTATATGGCACAGAAGTAGTATTCCCAATTCAGCTTACCATCTTGTTATAGACATTTTTGGGCACTACAACCCCAATCATAAATGTCCATAAATTGAGGGTTCCTAAGTCCCTAAAAGTTTCTTCACTGCCTAAAGGAACAAGGTCAACTAATTACATCATCTCCCAGAAGTTCTCCACTAAAAACTGCTCAGAAATGGTCAAAACTGGACCATACTGAATAGGCAGTGCAGAGGGTGCAATGCATATCACCTTCCCAGTGTAAAGGGTGCGATGCATACTGAATGGCCCCTCTGTAGGGTGCGATGGTCAGGAATGGACAAATGGTAGGGACAATTTGCGAGGTGGAAGAACATGGAATCTTCCAGAAGCTTCCCCTATGACACTTGCCTCTCTGTTTTCGACTAGGGATGAGTAAGAGATCATCAGTCTCCAAGTGGAATCAAGAAATATCAGAGAGAGGACATTAATCAAGATCCCAAGAGATGACTCACTTCCCTACAATCATATATATATGGATCCCTCATCACAGAGATCCAAAGGCTGGAATTTTATATCTGGTAGAGAAGTGTTATTGGTTTTCTAGTGAAACTTCAGAGTGTTGGGTGATCTAAGCTTTACTTGAGGTGAAGAAGGGATTTCTTGCTGGAGGATGATGCTGGGTCAGAACATATGGTTGTAATCCTCCTCGTTTTCTTGATATTAATAAAGTTATTCAAGTTTTCCTCCATATTATTGTATGTTTGATTATATATATTTGTATGGTTAGCACATATCTGGTCCTGTGTTATTTATGAATATAGATCTCTGTTCTTCGATAGTAGTATGTTGCTTTGATTCCATAGGTGCTCTTTGAAGCTGGGCAGACAAAGAAGAAGCAGCAAAGATCTATCAGGAAGGAGAGGAAATCAAGCAAGGGAACCAAGCGCAAGACTAAGGTTGGTGCCCTTTGTTCCACTCTTATCTATTTCATAAAGGAAAGCGAAAGTAGACTTTACTTGTTTGTTTCTAAGATAGCTACCAGTCTTAGTGGGAATAGCAGCTCCGAGTGGACACTATTCCCGGTAACACATCCCTGTGGCAAAGTTTCTGCAACAAGAACAGAATGAAAATGAAGACATGGAAAAGAGAATCATAGATTTAGCAGAGGTACATCAAATCAAAGAACAACTGGTTGAAAAGGCTGCAGCACATCAGAAAAAGATCAAGGAAGCTTTTGACAGAAAGACAAAATCAAATAATTTTCAAGTTGGAAACTTAGTTCTGAAATGGGATGCACTAAAAGAAAAGAAAGGCAATCATGGGAAGTTTGATGCTTTCTGGACAGGGCCTTTTATTATTTCCCAAATCCAAGGGAACAACACGTTCATGCTGAAAAGCATGGGGGGAGAAGTAGTTTTTGATGGCCCAGTTAATGGGCATTTTCTGAAAATTTATGTCGTTTAAGGTCTTTGGACTTAAAAGTTGTAAATATTTCATTTTATCAATTTTAATGTAGGTTCAAATAGACTCCATGCCCAATGGAACATTAGGAATTTTGCTAATTGGTTTTTACTAGAAAGGCATTGATCTACAAGTTCTTAAGACCTCACAGGGAGGATCTCATCCCCAGAAGGAGCCAGTGTTAGCTCTGCTCTGTGCTTCAGTGTTTGGAGGACCAAATTTCAAATTTGGCCATGTGTTCTTGCAGGCAGGGAGCCCCGTAGCAATTGTTTTTCTCCTTCCCCTTCATTTTCGTTATTCTCCCTTGACCCTTTCAGCTTTGTTTTTCTCCCTAAACCCTATGTAAGCCCCTCTTCCTTCTAGCCCCTCAGCGCTAAGCGCTATATGACAATCCAGTGCTTTCCCGCCACATCAGTCACATAAAACAGGTGCGTTTTTTCAGCAGTCCGATCGCCCATCTCCCGATCTAATGGTAATCGCTTCTCCCGCTGTCGAAAACTACATGCGCATCAACTCGTGGGGAAAGCGGTTTGCCGCCCATCACATCCACCACGTGTCACCCTTCTATTGTGATCACGCGGGTTTGTATGTTTGCCACCCACCTCCTATAGGCAGTGCGGGGAAAACCAATCACAACTATCCCGCCCGTTCCCACTCATTAACCCCCTTGTACTCCCGACCCGCAATCACCATTGGATCTGCCCATATGAGATCCAATGGCCCTCATCTATCTCACTCTCACGTCTTCCGATAGCCACTGCTAATCAATCTCTGTCATCTATCTTCCTGATCTAATGGTTGATATCTATTATCCACCCACTCGTACACCCGCCATGAAGCCTTCGCCACCTTTGACTGAGCCGTGTTTCCAAAGGACAACGACAATCAACTACCAAGTACTCTGTGCAGTTAATACTTCAACCACTGAATTCAAGGAAGAATGGCCGAAGGACGAAAAGGACATTCCTTGAGCAGATCACAACATTTATTAGTAATGGATCGTTCTTTTACACAACACTTCACCTGCCCGAGGAGTACAACAAAGTACCAGAGAAGATCAATTTCATTCATTGAAGTACAAATCATAGCAAAGGCCCATTTTAGATTGTTAATGTGGTTGGTGGTCAATTATGACCCCTCCACGCATAGAACAATAGAGCATTTTTGTAATCAAACTCTATATATACCCTGAAGACAGATGTAATCTGGGATGATGGTTGATGGTTGTGGTATTGATGTAAAGTTCAACTTCTGGAGACTGTAACTACTGTGATACTTGTAGTGTCTGGTCTTCATTTTTAGCTAATACAAGCTTATTTTGTTGTTAATTGCTTGCTCACTTCCCACTTCTTCTTTATTCTAGGATGTGCCTGTTATGCATTTATTCATGTGCTCTTGATATTTAGCATTAGAGGGGCTGTCACCCCACCTCTGTGTTAGAATCTAGTGTGTATCATTGAATGCGTTATGCCAGTTTCTGTTATTTTAGTGCGAGAGAGCTATCATCCTGTCTATGCATTAGGAAATAGATTTGCAGACCTTTTACTGGTTGCAGCCAGCCATCACATGGTATTGTACATATGCTGGTGTGGTCAGTATTCTCCATATTCACCTATTCCTTAAACTGTGAGTGATTGGTGGTCTAAAGCCTTGTAGTCTGGGGGTGTTCACCCATGTCTGAAGTTAAGCATAGTAGGAGTGGTTATCTGGCTTGAACAAACATCATTCCTTCCATTCATCCATTTCCAATGTTTTTGTTGATTTTGTAATGTTCCCGAGCATCTCCGATATACAACCTAGGAGAGTTTCTTGGGGTGATAACAAAGACTAGGATAAGACTACCTTCACCTTCCCTTCGGGGACATTTTCTTACAGGTTCTTACCTTTTGGACTGTGCAATGCACCTGCCACATTCCAGAGGGCCATACTCAGTATTTTTTCAGACTTGATAAATGAAGGGCTCGAGGTGTACATGGATGACTTTACACCCTATGGAGATGACTTCGAGCCAGCATTGCAAACACTAGAGAAAGTTCTGCAAAGATGCATTGCTACCAAGCTCTGCTTAATTCATGAGAAATGCCACATGATGATGACCGACAGCCTCATCCTGGGTCACTGCATCTCAGTAGCTAGAATTCAGGTAGATCCAACAAAAATGCAAATAATCCTCTTAATACCTACCCCCTGAACACAAACTGAGGTACGTAGTTTTTTGGGATTTTCTGGATATTATAAAAGATTTATAAAGAATTTCTCCCAAATTATTGCACCATTATATGCATTAATAGGAAATATCGATTTCATTTGGACCTGCAAATGTGACATTGCTTTTGAAGATTTAAAACAGTTAGTATCAATAGACCCAGTATTACGGGGCCCAAACTGGGATTTTCCATTTCATATTTCATTTGATGCATCAAATACAACCATTGGAGCAGTTCTCGGCCAGGAGGAAGATAAGAAACCTTATGTAATATACTACATCAACAAGAATTTATCTCCTAATGAGTTGAATTACACTATGACCGAGAAATATTTTTTGGCTGTAATCTATGCTATTAACAAATTCAGACACTATATAACAGGATAGCCTATGGTTTTGTATACTGATCACTCTGTTATTAAATATTTAGCTAATAAACCTATTACGAATGGAAGAGTGACAAGATGGTTAATCCTTTTGCAGGAATTCAATTTAACAATCAAGGATCGACTAGGAAAGGAAAATCCAGTGGCAGACTTCCTCTCACATATGCCAAAGATAGATGACTTGACAGCACTAGAAAACCAGTTCCCTGATGAGCACTTATTTGTTGTAACCATGAAATCACATTGGTACGCAGATGTGGCAAACTACCTAACAGTGGGAAAATTACCCAAGTACCTGTGCCCAATGAAAGAAAACAAATAGTACAACATGGCACTCAGTTCTCCTAGATTGGAGGATACCTCTTTCACACAGGAGTTGACATGAATATCTAAAGGTGTGTTAGGGAAGATGAAATCTTTAACATCCTCAAAGCTTGCCACGATGGACCTTGCGGTGGACATTTTGCAGACCGCAGACTAGTCACAAAGTTTTATAGATAGACTATTACTGGCCCGCCATTTTTAAGGACACCAAGAAGTTTGTCCAGGCATGCGATAGCTGCCAAAGAATGGGTCGCCCTAGATAGTCTAACGAGATGCCCTTGCATCCACAATTAGTCATTGAACCTTTTGAACATTGGGCGTTAGATTTTATTGCTCCAATAAACCCATCATCTAATCAAAAGACATATATACTGACTGCATCAGAATATGTGACAAAATGGGTGGAGGCAGAAGCATTACCACAGGCAACGGAGGACACAGTAATCCACTTTATTTTCGAAATATTTGTGCGGAATGGCTTGCCTACAGAAATAATCACAGATGGAGGGCCATAATTTTTAGGCCATAAGATTGCTACTACATTAAAAAATCATCATATCATGCACAAAATCATATCCCCATACCACCTAAAGAAAAAAGGCCACGTAGAAAGTACCAATAAAGTAATCAAGGCTATACTAACAAAGACAGTCGCATCACATAGATGTGACTAGACTACCCGATTGCCAGAAGCCTTGTGGGCATATCGCACGACATGGATAAATATCACAGGATATTCTCCATATCAGCTAGTGTTTGGCAAAGAACCTATCTTCACAATAGAGTTTGAAATTCAAACATTGAGGATAGCTCAAGAGCTAGGATTGGACATGAACAAAGCACATATTAACAGGCTACATCAAATCAATGAATTGGATAAAATCGGGCTATCAGCTCTTCAACATACAACACTGATCCAACAACAAAGAGCAAAATGGCATTATGCCCTCATCAAGAAGAAGATCTTCCATGAAGGTGATCGGGCACTTATGTATGATTCTAGGTTCCAGGATTTCCTGGGCAAACTCCAGACCAGATGGTTAGGCCCCTATGAGATACAAGAGGTTTATGATAATGACATGCTTACACTAGCCACCATTGATGGGTCTAGCTACTCTTTTAAAGCGAATGGACATTGAGTACACCTCTATCACAAACCGCTTAGAAGGGAATCCTTTTGCCAGTAGCTACGAGAAGATTCCACAATACAAATTCTTGCTGAGGAGGACAACCCTTCCACAGTGCGAGTTTAGTGAAGAATTTACTTTTTTTGAAACTTGTACATAAATTTCCCTTTCTATTTGGATTTTCTTGGATAATAGATTGTATATTAGTTTTTTCTATTTTTCCTTTGTTGTCCCCTATTGGGAACAGTTGTTGTTCCCTACAGGGAACAACAATTTTTGTGTATATTCTGATTTGTTGTTCCTTATAGGGAACAACTATTGTTCCCTCTAGGGAACAACAATTTCTGCATGCATTTTGAATTGATGTTCCCTACAGGGAATAGTTGTTGTACCCTACAGGGAATAACAATTTTTGTGTGTATTTCGCTTTGTTGTTCCCTACAGGGAACCTATAGGGAACAACAATTGTTCCCTATACAAAACATCAATTTTCATGTAAATTTTTCTTTGTTGTTCCCTACAGAGAACAACAAGTTTTGTGTGTATTTTTCTTTGTTGTTCCCTATAGGGAACAATCGTTGTTACCTCTAAGGAACAATAAAAATTTTGTGTGCAGTTTGCTTTGTTGTTTGCTATAGGGAACAATTGTTGTTCCTTACAGGGAACAACAATTTTTTAGCGTGTGTTTCCCTTGTTGATCCCTACAGGGAATAGCTAATGTTCCATATAAGGAACATAAATTTTCTTATATATTCCCTTTGTTGTTCCCTATAGGGAACAACATCGTTTTGTGACTATTCTCTTTGTTGTTCCCTACAGGGAACAATTGTTGTTCCCTATAAGGAACAACATATTTTCTGTGATTTGTTTCTTTGTTGTTCCTTACAGGGAACAATTGTTATTCCCTCTAATGAACAACACTTTTTGTGTGGATTTCTCTTTCGTCATTCCCTTCAAGGAAAAACACTTTGGGAATATTTTTGAGAATATCCTCTTTCTCTTCCTTGCACAATAATTCCTAGACCATCCTAGTTTCACTCTTTATAATCCTATTAATGGCATGAAAGGTACAATACATATTTAAGGACAACAATTATGGAGTCTAGTGGAACAAGAAAATAACTTGAATGTTATCATCTTTAACGATATTTCTTTGTGATGATCAAAAAAGGAAAGGACATGGTTATCTATATCACTTCACTGTCCTAATTTCCATTATAAACCAAACTGATTGATTATCTGCACCATGCTAGTTTCCCTTTTCCTGTATAACTCTCTTAGTGTATTATCAACAAGATTATGGGTATATTTTTATATTGATATGTCAAACTTCTTCCACCATCCCTACTCTTAAGGAGTGATGAGCCACCCTCTATGTATAAAATGGGGACATTAAAAAATAATAATATATATATATATTCACCAGCAATTTTATGATTTTCCATAGATGGAGGATAGGGGGTCTTAGTACGAGCCAACCTACCATGATCATAAGGAACGAGTGAAGTAGCCTTCCCACTATGGCCACCACACCAGGGATATGATCCAATGGATGCATAAACAAACAAAGTCCTTGGAAATAGGTCTCATCACGAGCTGGGTTGACCACTTTTGCTAGTTCCTCAGTAGAAGAGTTGCTCCGCAAAAGAGTAAAGACCCAAATTTAAAAAGCTTAGGAAGGAACATCAAAGGCTTCACAAAACAGTAAAAAGGCTCAGAAGAAAAATAAAGGAAATCATAGCAGGAAAGGTCTCGGACAAAACCTCGGTGATAGCAAACGTGGCTCTACAGACATAATCATATGAAGGAAGGGCTATAGGGACTCAAATTGATCCTATACCCACTCAACCTATTATCACTCAGAAAGAACAACAATGCAACATGCAATTCTTACAAAAGTAGCTACCCAGACAGAGGTTGTACCCTCTTGCAACATAACTACTCAGATAGAGGATGTAGCCTCCTACAACATGCTACCCAAATGGAGGTTTGGACCTCCCATAATAAATAAATACAGACAGAAGTCATTCCTTATCATATCATAAGTACTCAGACAAGCATTCAAGCCAAAGATGTCATGACACACAATGACCCCTTTATATTGAATCTTTAGGAGGAATTAGCATAGGCTTAGCTTGCATTAGAACGGCTTGAACAAGAAAATATTTCCTAGTAGAGATATCAAGAACTGCAAAGACAGCTTTGGCAAATGAATGCAACAGAGAGCGAGATTTTTGACAGATGCCGAAAGGCAGAAGAGAAAATGCAGAAAATCAAGCTTAGGCTAGATATGATCATAAGTCAGACAGATACTATCTTCTCACTATATACATATGTCTTGGCATGAAGATCCCTTGCTAATAATTATGCCTTATTTTTGTTATAACAATACTTGTTGTTGAAAATTAAAGCCCTGAAAGTTGGAAAACCAATTGAATTAAAAACAGTAGAAGATTTTATAAACTGCTGCAAACAACATGGTGTAAAGGTTCAAAGACTTCTGTGCAAATTTTACCTGCAAAATTTTGTATTGAAAAACGAGGTGGAAAAGCACCCTAACCCTTTTGTGGGAGATATTTAATTCCAAGCCTTTATCTCATTTGCAGTCAATCAAATTAAATGGTTCAAAGCTCATCACAAATTCCAACGACAAGAGCATGGATTAGATCTGTGGGTAAGAGCTGAACCCAAGCACCCATTGCAAATGCTTGCCAACCATAAGAGTCTGATGACAAGGGAAGGGGTGATTAAAATTTTAGGGCCTATTCAGAAAGAGACTGTATAGAAAGCAGTAGAATACTTCCTCTCCATTCAAGAAAGTTCTTTGGATACATTCAAGCACACGTGGACAATCTCCACTAGTAGTGTCCATGATAGAGAGACATTTAATTATAGAAATTTTAAAATAGCTACAGAACATTTTGTCACTTATAGAAATCTCATTTTGAGAGAAGGACCTTATTGGTTAGGATGTCAATTCCGTAGCCCCATCATTTAATATCCTGCTGAAGGTTATCGGGCTATATACCAATTGCCTAAAGGACAGACAGGGGCCATCTTTGAGATTTGGCCTAGAATCATGGTTGTAGACCACTTTTCGACATTCCTTCTTCAGCCTACTCTTTAACTGCTCTGCATACGAATTACTTGCTTTTCATGAGGCCATGAAACAGGGTAAGTAGGGAAGTATGTTGAGTTGCGAAATGGGTATGTAGTTATTATTAATCTCATCATCCTTTTCCTTTATTCTTATCTTTTCTATGTCTTAATGCATTAATATATTGAGGAATTATGGTAAGAAATGAAGGAATTATTTGTAGTTACGAGTTAGCTAACTTTTACCCTTCTTTATGTAGGAAAACAACAAAAGGGACAATTGTTGTTCCCTAACGAAGGAACATCAAAAACCAACAAGCAAAGGAAGGAACACGGTAGTTGCGGACAAGGCTAAAGGAGAATTAGGAGGATTAGCATGAGAAAGGAAAGGATGCCTGAAGTTAGAAATCGGTCGCAAGTCCCTCAAGATCAGGAGATCTTGAGGGATCAAATTTACCATTTATATTTTACCCTTTGTGATTATAAAAGGAGACAATTGTAAGAAGAAAGGGAGGAACCTCTATTATTATTAGAATTGTAATTTTAACCACAGACTCTCGCTATTGAGAGAACATGATTATATTGTAATTCTCTTTAAGTTTGATGATTAATATGTAATTGAAGTTGATGTTCCCTCGCATTATCTGAAGTAGCTCAGCAGTGTTCGCTATCGGCTAAGGGTCCAACCTCTGGTGGATTTAACTACTTTCTTTATGCCATATATTTCCAATTCTCACAAGTGTGATTGGTTTGATAGTTTTCCTACTTTCTGTGATTTTATCTCCTTCGTTGTCTATTGTTTTCCTATATTGACATAATATCTCTACATTATATGATTTACAACATTGTCGTTTGATTCAGTTTTCCTTCATCGTAGACCAAGTTACTTAGATAAGTATTCAAATTGATTTAATCAACTGTAAAAACTTTAATTATTGCTATTTGACTCTCAGTTTGATAGCATTGCTATTTGGATTGTTTACTAGAGATTGAGCTTGATTTAGATTAAATCAGTTAAGAAGATATGAGTTGTTGCTACTATACTCTCAGTTGATGATGTTGTTACTTGAATTGCTGGAAGATTTGATTTCAGTAGAGGATTGAGTTTTTCTATTCCCTTTAATAATTGTAATTTGAGTTTATTAGATGCATCTGTTTACTCTTCTATTAAAATATCTATACTACAAGCTAGGAAACATTACTCTCTGAATTAATAGCAGCCACCTACTGTGTACACTTTTGAAATAAGAAGACTTGCCTAGGTTGATGATTAATGTGGGATAATTAGGAGTTTTAAAAGGAATCTTTTATCAACCAACAAAATGGTCCACCAAAAGGTTAAGAAACACCCTAAAAACGACCTTTCTGCCACTTTTTGGACACACAAAAGTAGCCTTGGGAGAATCACGTTTTGAGGGGTCAAATGAGCTTCAAATTTATAAATGCCAGGTGTTTTCGAAAGTATACTTGAAGCCCTTTCCAATGATCTATCATGGGCTCAATTTGGATTCCGAGAATGCCTCCAAAAGGGACCTGAAAGTGGCATTGTACTTTTGGCAGTTTTGCTCAGGGTTGCTATATTTCCAGTTTTTTTACTGTAATCATGGATTCTCTCTCATGGTGGATGATTTACCATTGTAAATGATGACTTGGCATGTAATTATGATATATAAATAGTTATATAGGGTAGATTCATTGCTTTAGGAGTTAGTTTAAGCTCAAATGAATAAGTTTTTCACTTTTAGAGGGTTGATGATGCCTATATTCCTGTTTCTTGTTCAATATTAGTTAGATTAGCTCCTCATCTTAGGGATTAGACCCCTGAGGATGGGAGGAGCTTGAAATCATGTCTATATATTCTTCTTCCCTCTCATTGTAAAGGGTTGGACTCAGCTGGATGCTTAGACCTTGGTTGTACACCATTTGTAAGCAGTTTAGCAGGAGATTAATAGGAATTGCAACTATTTTGATGGGATCCCTATGGTATGGAGTTTTGGTATAGTTTCTTCTTCTATGATTATATGTTAATGTATTTTGTGTATGCCATTAATCATTTCATTGCTTCTAGTTTAATGTTTTCAAGTTTGATAGGCATAATTCATTGCATTAGTGCTCTGCCTTGAGAAACCATTCACCATTTCATGTTTTCTGCAGTCTAGGAAGGATCCATGGTTTTCACATGCCCTTCTTACCTTCTCACTAGTCTAAAACATCTCATCCCATCAAGCCTTTGAGTGCTAAATCCTATTCCTACCTTGCCCCATTGAACACCTTGCAACTCTGACCTAGTTCTGTAAACCTAAATTGTCCAACTCCTCCTAATCCGACAAAACCTCTACAACATCCAATAAAAACTTTCATGCTACTATACCTAGCCTAAAATTCTTGACCTGATCCAATCATCTTGATTGAGATCCTCATGGAGAGAGCCCTCTCCTGGCCTAGTAAGGCTAGCTACTTGGCTAAGCGTGGTTTGTGGTTACCCTGGCATTACCTTCCTTCAGCCCGAGGTTCAATACAGGTGATAACACAGTGCAACAGAAATTTTCCTCTTTCCTTCTCCCATTTACATATTTTATCTGGCTAAACATTTCACTTATTTTGCCCCAAGTTTTCTGGAAAAACCTAGCCTCTATTCCATAGCCCAATGGTCTCTTCTCTTGTTATTTTCAACCCTCAACTTTCAATCAAATCCCCATACTTCATAACTAGCCTAAGATTCACTTATTGCAGCCACATTTTGTTGGCAAAGAGGAGTTAGGGCAGAATACATGGTCTGGTTTCTATGATCCAATTGTTGCATATATGGAGTATTTTTTCAGTTTGAACGACAAACTAGATTGTCTTTTACACAACCAAACTCATTTTGTGCATGTATGGTTGTCAGCATTTCCAATTATGTCCTGGTTCAAGCACTCCCTAGTATCATCGTTGCCACAATTGCTTGATTGGTTAATTTGGCATTACAACATCACTTGATCTAGTGATTTGCAGCAAAGTAGGGTAGGGTTGTACATAAATAAGCTTCCCAAAGAAACATTTTAGTTTTCGGCATTTATTTTAGTTTCCTCATGTACAGGTTGTATTATGTGTGTTTTTTGGTTGGCATAAGTTGTTCAAGTTTGTACCTGTTTGTGACCGTATTTCCCAATGGATGAGGCACTTGGTCTACAATTTTCTTGACACCTCCAAGGAGCTTCCATCCCCAGCAAGGCCAATGTTAGTTCCAGTCTTTGCAGCTTGTCACCAGGGATCAAAATGGGCTCTTACTATGTTTGGTTTTCAAATTTTTTTCATGAGTTTCAGTGCAAATGATCTGGATTTAAACAAGAATGCAAAAAATTACAAAGATAACCATAAACACAGAGATGCAATGGACATAATACTTCATTTCATTACTGTAAAATACTGAAATATGCTTACAAATAGAAATGGAAATAAACCAGTTAGGGCAATGGTAGCTTATCTCTAAGAAGAGATGTGGCGGTTACACGCCTCTGAACTATGTTACAATGAGGCTCGAAGGCCTATTTATTGTTGAGAAATAATGGAAAACGCTTAAGATCCCAAAACCTAACCCTAGAAGATGAAACACCAAATTGTGGGCCCCATTTTGGGTAAGTTGGTACATCAACTTCCCAGGGTCGTAACTTTGGCACTCGATCTTCGTTTGACGCGTACAATAGCTCGTTAGAAATATCTATCCAAGAACTACAAGTTTGGAAAGAGAAACATGGGTCCATGGACTGACGTTGCTCCCAGATTTCCAAAAAAATGTTGTTTAGGGCCTCAAACGGCTTCGGAAGTTCAGGACCCGAAAAAATGCTAAAAATAGTAAATTGTGCTACAATTTCGGAAACTAAAAAACTGAAAGAGATAGGTGTGGGGGTCCAAGTGGGATAGGTGGGTTACCACCAAAATCCACCTGGATCATTCCTCCCCCCTTAGGAAGCAGTGGTACCCATTGTGTTGAGTTCCTCCATCTATTGAACTTGATCCCTGGTGAGCTGTTCTGCAATCTCTAATGTGTCCAGTAATGGTGGGAAGCATGGTTGAGGACGTTCCACATTGAACACTCAATGCAAATGAAGGAATGGAGGAATCTTGTGCTCTAAAGAATTTTTTCCCAGAACATTGGTAATGTTGTAAGGACCATG
The DNA here is from genome assembly GCA_000404065.3 of Pinus taeda. Taxonomy (NCBI): domain Eukaryota; kingdom Viridiplantae; phylum Streptophyta; class Pinopsida; order Pinales; family Pinaceae; genus Pinus; species Pinus taeda. Next base: position 46,449 of record APFE031721781.1, read on the forward strand.
TCGGAAGGGTCTAAGCTTCTGATGGGCTCTTGTCAGGCATTCTTTCTGCTGATGCAACCAGACTTTGTCACCCACCTAAAACTTGTGTGGTACCCCTTTGGGTGAGGAGAAGTTGTTCTTGTGTTCTGTCATGACCATATTCCTTTTCTGTTGCTAGTGCATGGAGGAACCCTTTGCGGGGGTCATGGATGTGGCTACGATCTTCCCCTTACTTTGGGAGTGTTATAGACATTTTTGGGCACTTCAACCCCAATCACAAATGTCCATAAACTAAGGGCTCCTAAGTCCCTAAAAGTGTTGCTTCACTACCTAAAGGGACAAGGTCAACTGATTACATCATCTCCCAGAAGTTCTCCACTGAAAACTGCTCATAAATGGTCAAAACTGGACCATACTGAAATCTCAATGCAGAGGGTGCGGTGCATATCACCTTCCCAATGTACAGGGTACGATGCATACTGTTTTTCTCCTCTGTAGGGTGCGATGGTCAGGAATGGACAAATGGCAGGGACAAAAATGCGAGGTGGAAGATCATGGAATCTTCCAGAAGCTTCCCCTCTAACACTTGCCACTCCATTTTCGACCAGGGATGAGTA
>APFE031721781.1:47084-99911 GCA_000404065.3 Pinus taeda
CTTCCAGAAGCTTCCCCTCTAACACTTGCCACTCCATTTTCGACCAGGGATGAGTAAGAGATCATCATTCTCCAAGTGTAAGTAGGAACTATCAGAGAGAAGACACTAATCAAGATCCCAAAAGATGACTCGCCTCTCTGTAATCATCTATATATGGATCACTCATCACAGAGATCCAGAGGCTAGAATTTTGTATCTTATAGAGAAGTGTTGTTGGTATTCTGGTGTACATTCACAGTGTTGGGTGATCTAGCTTTACTTGAGGTGAAGAAGGGCTTCTTAGCTGGAGGATGATGCTGGGTCAGAACACATGGTTGTAATCTTCTTGCTACTTTTCATCTGAATAAAGCTATTCTTGTTTCCTTCCATATTCTTGTGTACTTGTTTATATATGCATGTATGTGGTTAATGCACATCTGATCCTGCATTATTTATGAATTTAGATCCTTGTTTCTTGCATAGTAGTATGTTGCTATGATTCCACAAGTTCTTTTGAAGCTGGGCGGACAAAGGAGAAGCGGTGAAACTCTATCAAGATGGAGAGGAAATCAAGCGCAAGACTCTGGTTCGCCCTCTTGGTTCTCTTCTCATCTATTTTCATAAAAGGAATCAATAGTAGACTTTGATTTTTTGTTTCTAAGATAGCCACCCATCTTAGTGGGAATAGCAGCATTCGAGTGGACACTATTCCCAGATAACAGCGAGACCACATTTCCATTGTTCTTTCAAAAATTTGGCTATAATCTTTAACTGTTGTAGAAAGAACTTCCATATTTTCTTTGATAGCAACCTCATTGTTACCGGGAATAGTGTCCACTCGGAGCTGCTATTCCCACTAAGACTAGTAGCTACCTTAGAAGCAAACGAGTTAAAACTACTTTCGCTTTCCTTTATGAAAAATAGATAAGAGTGGAACAAAGGACACCAACCTTAGTCTTGCGCTTGGTTGCTTGCTTGATTCCTCTCCTTCCTAATAGATCTTTGCCACTTCTTCCTCATCTACCCAGCTTCAAAGAGCACCTGTAGAATCAAAGCAACATAATACTATCGAAGAACAGAGATCTATATTCATAAACAATACAGGACCTGATATGTATTGACCACACAAATGCATATATAACTGAACACACAAGAATATGGAGGAAAAATTGAATAGCTTTATTAATATCAAGAATACCAAGAGGATTACAACCAATTGTTCTGACCCAGTATCATCCTCTAGCAAGAAAGCCCTTCTTCACCTCAAGTAAAGATTAGATCACCCAACACTATGAAGTTTCACCAGAAAACCAACAACACTTCTCTACAAGATACAAGATTCCCACCTCCAGATCTCTGTGATGAGGGATCCATATATAGATGATTGTAGGGGGGTGAGTCATCTTCTGGGGTTTTTCCTCTCTCTGATAGTTCTTGATTTTACTTGGAGATTGATGATCTCTTACCCATCCCTGGTCGAAAATAGAGAGGCAAGTGTCAGAGGGGAAGCTTCTGGAAGCTTCTATGATCTTCCACCTCGCAAACTATCTCTTCCATTTGTTCATTCTCACCCATCGCACCCTATATAGGGTCCATCTAGTATGAATTTCCCCCTTTACACTAGGAAGGTGATATGCATCGCACCCTCTGCACTGGATATTTAGTATGGTCCAGTTTTGACCATTTCTGAGCAGTTTTTTGTGGAGAGCTTCTAGGAGATGATGTAATCAGCTGACCTTGTTCCTTTAGGTAGTGAAGCAACACTTTTAGGGACTTAGGAGCCCTCAGTTTTATGGAAATTTATGATTGGGGTTCCAGTGCCCAAAAATATCTATAACACTCATGATGTTCTCTAACTTCTAGAGCGGTGGTAGGCCCAACCTCATATGAAGCTTTGAAATATGAAACTGTAACTCAAACCACACCTTTCCCACCTTAGTATTGATTATTTCACTGTGGCTACAATCTTCTGTAATCTCTCGACCAAATTTGTTTCTACTGAAATTTGGAGCTCAGGAAGCTCATTTCATACCTGCGATATTGCTACTTCGAGTCGTTGACTATACACAATGACCTTTTTGTGTTCTTTTAGTACTTGCACCTTCTCTTCGAACATTTTCAGGTGGTTAGTCTTGACTTCACTGGTAACTAGTAAAGCCCTCTATTCCCAAACCCTGAGCTCATCCGATACTCGTTGATGCATCTCATGCAAAGAATGAATGGGGAGCACTTCAAGGTTATGGGTCAAGTTATTCATATGAAATAGGTGCACGCTATTCTCTGAAGTCCCAACATGCAATGATCCCTCCAGCCGATGCACTACATGGGGGTTTGTGGTGAGATCCATTGTTGAAGTTGTCTCCCTCGCTTGCTTAAGTCTCGCTTGACCTATGCTCGCTCTATCCACACTCGCTTGTATAACGCCTCTCTATACCTATAATTCCTTAAGGCCCTATTCAAACTTCGTCAACACTGATTGGTATTGACCTTCAATGTGTCCCCATATATCTTCCATTGTAGATCGAATGACATCTGCAATTTCATCAAAGTCCCCCTCTGTGAGGGCTAGTGGCTTAATGTTGGTGGACTTGTTCAATTTTTGTTTCTTCCACAGAGCACTAGTGCTCTGCTTCTACCGCTTCTTGATAATCAATGGAGACTCAAATTATTCCATGCCCACAAAAGGGTCTACACAACCTTCTTCTTCCATGGCAGTTTCTGTGTCGACTATGTGCTCTGTCTCTGAAACAGTGGGTTCCTCCAAGTCAATCATGACCTTCTTTGGATCTTTATTTGGGTCTTTCTTTAGATCTTTCTTCTTAGCCTTCATCTCAGAAGTGGTCTTTCTTGTGCCTACTATTTTCATGTCAGTTGGGGTGAGCCAATTGACAACTTACTGATAATAGCCAAAATATTTTTTCTTCTATCAGATATAGCAGTGCATGCCAATATTTTGTCAAATCCTTCTTGGCACATATATATACATTGTGAAAATTATCCTTGAAATTTGTAACATCACAGTATTGAGAAAATAGAGCAGGTGATAATCGCGGTCGTTGGTTCATCACCATGCACAGGTCCATTTCAAACAAAATGCAAAATTCTTTATTCTCCATGGCCCTTGTAGGGTCTTCGAATTCCCACAATGAGCCATATCCTATGCCTTCAAAGATATATGGGTTTACCATGGAGAACTATGATTCCTCTGGTGCTCTCCAAGCTACTAATGCAATCAGAATTTACAACCATGCATAATGAAATGACTTTCCTTCCTCCTATGCTTCGCAATAATCATCTAGGAATTCTCGACATAGGAACTTTGCCTAGTTGAACTGGAACCCCTTGTTGAATTGCACAACCAAGGATATAACAGGGGCTGACACTTCAACTGTGTGACACTTACTCTTAATCTTCTTGGCCAAAATAGAGGCAACAAACTTCACAGCCTCACCGTTGATATTGCTAACATCATAGCCCCAAGACTTCTTGATCAATCCAAAGTCACTCTTCATTTGGTGTGTTAGTTTCTTCTCCTATGGCTTTATTACGAAACCATCATTCGGGTTCGCCCCCTGACAAGGTAGCATGGTAATCTGTTTGATCAACATATGATCAATAGGGATGGGTTTCCTGAGCCAAATACATTCATCATGCACCAAAGTCAACAATTGGTGCACACCGATAGTATTTATATTAATATGCCCAAAATGTGGAACATACAACATGTTCAACAATCCCATGTGTTGAATTCCAATAGCCCATTGCATTGGTTCAACTCATGTGATGTCTACTTTTTCATAATATATAGACCTTAGGTACCGGCTAGGCTCAAAGTGGGTATCTACTTCATTCATTTAAATCCCAATTTTCCATTTTCAAGTACAGTAGTCGGGCCAACAATTCACCCTCAATTGGTACATCTTCATGTAATAGCAGAGTGAAAACCTTATATTTAATAGCATCCAGGGCCTTCATGATCTTCGATGTTGGCTTCCGCGGTGGAAAATACAGAGGCAATCTGGAAATGGATTCAACTTCTCCAATGCTAATTTCTTCAAGTCCAGTGGCTAATTACTTCTCATCCAAGTCTTGCAGTTCCATTGGTTGTTTGTTTTTATCCATTTTTCACTTCTGTCTCTACTCACTTGGAATTCTTTGTGGCGATTGATGAACCAGGGTCTCTTGTGGTTTTTCTGCTTCTTAGCTATTGTTGCTGAGGCAACAAGCTACTTTCTACGGATCTCAACACCATAGTATGGGTAGGTGGTGCAGAATTAATGATATATCCAAGCCCACTCTGCAAGAATTCCTTCTCCAATTCTACCCAATTCCACTCACACATCCAACAATTCTTTCAGATCACACTTAGGATTAAAATCTCGAAATAAGCTCTCTAAAAGAAAAGTGTCTAAATATGGAGTGGGATGCCATATTTATAGCCTTTTTGGAATTCAAACCACTCTATTCCCTCTAGATGTCCCTCATTAATACATTTTTGGTGGAATATTTTCCTAGATATTTTCCTTAAATGCATTTCCCCCACTCCTTTTAACGAAAAAATTGTTTTCAAATCAACTGTATCTGTTCCAATGGTTACTTTCTAGACAGGTTGTACGAGACCCCTCCTTATGGCATAGCTACCTCATCATAGCTTCCACCTGTGCCATCTTCCTAGAAAACACACAACCTTCCTTCTTCGATAGAATTTTTTCCTCGCATAGTATTTTATAAGCCCGCATTCTCTTTCAACTTCCAGAAGTACTAACACATTCCTACTTCCATGTTGTCATTGTATAGGTGTAGGATCATCCCTGTAAACCTTTGATTTTCTCCCATTAATCTTGCCAGGAAACACTTCCACATTCAGCGTCGTGAGCTAAACTGCATCACCATCCAAAATATCCTTAATCACATATAGTCCTAGCAATTTCATATGAAACTTCCCCAGAAATTTGGTAAACTTGTTTTCATACATTAGGGCCAAATCCATGCTCTTAAAATTACATTGCTTAATGTGACAATCATGCCACACCTTTTCTCTAGCTTCCTACCACTTGCTGATGAAATCTAGCCAAAAATAGGTCTTCCTCTAATGCAAGTAGTTGTTCAAGGCATTCCTCCATTACATCACAATCCACCAACTCGGTTATTGCTCTGATCCTCAGGCTAGGCCCTATATATTCCATAAACATCACTACTTGTCTACAAACTAGTTGGAATGGTGTTTTCCCATTTAATTTCTTATTGGCCATCCTATATGCCCATAGAACCACCATTATGTTCACATCCCAATCGTTCTTATTAACATTACAGAACGTTGTTAGGGAATTGTCCAAGATCTTGTTGAAAGCCTCAAAAATTCCATTTGCCTAGGGATGATACGATGTACCCTTGTAATGGTGCATATGAAATTATTCTATAAAAGCCATAATTGTCTCATTAAGGAAGTGTGAACCTCTATCAATCGTCAAAATCTTCGAGTATCCAAACCTTCACAGAATAAATTTGAATATAAACTTCACAATAGTTGCCACACTGCAATCCTTCACACATTTTGCCTTGGCCCACCTGGTTAAGTACTTTGTCACTGTAATAATATAATGTGCTCCTGTCTTCTTCCATGTTGGATAAATAGGTCGAACAAAGTCAATTTCCCATTTATGAAATTCTTGTAGCGTGAGTTGTGGATTAACAACATTTTATTCCTTCATGATGGCCTCTCGGTCCTCTAACACACATTGCACACACTGCAGTACTCATAATATTTATGTACCATAAGCCATCATAATCCTACTCACAAAATCTTCTGCGTAGTTACTTGCATATTGTCTCCAGTGACACGACCATTTGCTTTAGCTATAATACTATATGTCATATTCAGCCACATATTGATGTAGAACTTCATCTAATCCATCTTATATAAGTGTCCTACAATCAGGGAAAAATTTGTAGACTAGACAACTATTCCCTCTTTCGTTGTGTTGTATAACCTTTAGGAGTTATGCCAGTAGATAAAAAATGAATAATGTTGACAAAATTCTCATTTGCAAGTCTGACAGCAAAGGGTTATGCATCAAGTAACCCTTCATCAATATTAGTGGGCTCTTCACCATTCTCGATCTGAGAGAGGTGATCAGGTCCAACATTCAATCTCCCAAGCTTAACTATCACTTCAAAATCATACTCCTGGAAAAGAAGAAATCATCTACATATCCCCCCCTCAACAGAGACTTATTGACCAAGTACTTTATAGCATAATGGTTCATTTACATTTTGAAGTGTGCACCTAGCAAGTAATGCATGATTTTTTGTAGTGCATAAACCATGGCAAATCCTTCTCACTTTTTGGTTGAATATTTCTTCTCTACCTTAGATAGCTTTTGACTAGCGAAGCCAATTGGGTGATCAATATCTCCTACCCCTGGTTGAGTTAAGATAACTCCCAACACCTTACAAGATGCATCCACATGCAAATAAAATTCCTTCTTCCAATCTGGGCATACCAGGGTTGGTGCTGTAACCATCTTTTCGTTCAAAATATCCAATCTCTTCTAATATTCATCATCCCAACATAATGTATCACCCTTATTTAATAGCTTATCTATGGGCATCGTGATCTATGTGTACGCCTTAATAAACTTCTTGCAGTACCCAGTATGAACCAAGGTCATGTGTAGTTGCTTTACATTCCTAGGGGGATCCAAATTTTTAATTACAACAATCTTAGTAGGGTCTACCATCCATCTCTACTTATAGACAACTTGTCCCAAAAGTATTCCATAAGCTACAGAAAAAATGCATTTCTTCAAATTCAAGGAAATATTATACTTTCTACATGTATCCAACATCAAGTGCGAACTGGAGACATGCTTCTTGACTAGCCCAAACACTGTCCAATCATCAAAGTAGAATTCCGAAAATTTATGAATGAATTCCTTGAATGCTGTGAATACTAGCCTTGAGAATATCACATGAGAATTTTTTAGTCTGAAAGGCATGACTGTATATTGGAAAGACGCCCATTCTGTAGAAAAGGTAGTCTTTCTTCTATCCTCTTGTGCAATCCTAATTTGGTGATACCGAAAATCCATCTGTGAATGAATAAGCTTCCTACCCACCAAAATTTTCTAGAACTTCATTTGTAAAAGGCGTAGGAAATGGATCATGTACACATGCATTGTTTCACTTCTATAGATCAACACATATCCTAATATCACCCTTAGTTTTCTTCCCCTAGACCACCATAGGAATTACCCATTTTGATCTTCTATGGGCTCAATTATTCCTGCTATGATAATTTGATTGATTTCTTATCTTATCTTTTCCTTGTGTTTTGGATAAAACCGATATGGGCATTTATTAACCAGATTTGCATCTCGTTTTAAATTGATCTTTGTCATACCTAAATCTCCTACTCTCCCCTTCAAGTCAGAGAAATTAGTTAGAAATAAATCTTGATATTAATGTAATAATTCAACGACCTTATCCACTGTGTCTTCATCCCAATAGTCTCCAATGTTCATGAATTTTAGCTCTTCTTCTGAGCCAATATTTACCTATGTGCTCACCAATTGTGAGATATCAGGGATCTCCACATTAGTTCCAACAACTTTTGCTAGTCCCTCTGACTTAGGGATATTAATATTCAGTGGATCATCATTGCCTTCTTCCATAGTAACATTCTAACATTCCAAAGCATGTTATAGCTATGTACTCTAGTTAGGATGTATCCAAGTGATATGCTCTACCGGTCTTCGAAAGATTTCTTATTTAATCTCCTAAGGTGATTCATCAATGCATTTGAACCCATCTTCAAATATAAATTTCAGCAAGAAACTTTCCATTGCATCCCAGTTAGTAAGCATGTGTCACAACTCCGTCTCTAAATACCAGTTCATTGGGATAACATCTGAGGTATGAATAAAGATATGCACCCACTCTGGTTGAGGTACCTCACACAATGCCTTATTCCATCGAGCTAGATGTTCACGTGGATCATCCTTTCATGTGTACTTTTCAGTGAGTCAGGTGTTTGCATAGGAAAATCTTAATCACATCATTCTACAATATTCCTTCCAGTGGGAAAAATTATACTAGTACATACCCCACCATCTTGCAGGCATAGCTCTCAACACTAGATCTAAGGCCTCGATCCAATGTTCCTCTCGTACATCCCTTTCAAAATGGTCCAGAAACATGTTGACATCATCCAAGCCATCAAAATAAGGAAACTTATGAACCTCAGTATATATAGAATGTAGCGATTTTCTAAGTCGATTACATAGCAATGTAGAGACCTCATCCAATCTCTTCTGCTAGTTTTCTTACTCTTCATTCGAATGTGATTGGTAGGAATTGTCCTTCTCATAGCTTATCCTTCCATCCGTCATGATCCAATGTTAATGTTGGGTAGCGGAGGCCCCGTGTAATGGTTCTGGCACTCAAAGTCCACAATTTTTGGAAAAATTATAATAAAGGCTCTGCGAAGTGCATAGAGTGTGAATGGTAATGAGTCAAGTCAAAGGGTTGTCCACCCGAGACTAATGTAAAATAATAGGAAGTCAGTTCTTTTGCCCATGGTCTGTAGACCATGGAAATGTATAAATAGAACAAGGATCTATGGCTAGGGGTTAGTTTTTGAGAAGTTTTTGTTTTGGATCTTGGTGTTATGGGTTTGTGAAGACAATACTATGTGCATCTGAGTCAAGGGTGTTGGTAGATGGATAGACGCTCTATAGCCGTGTAACAGGAGGCCTGGTAGAGTCTTCAGTTGCATGCGTGGACCCCTATAGCTAAGTGCGCAAGGCGGATCTAGTTGTATTGGCAGAAGATTTTAATAAAGATAAGTAGTTTCTGAAGTATCGCAGATCTATTGTGTTCTGGTTTATGCATCTGTTATATAATTTTATATTTTTTTATGATGCATGCACTGGGTTTTATTATTAAATGTTTGCTTAAAGACTGTAATAATAAGATCAGATCTATAATAATTTCATTAATAATAAAGTACATGCACACAAATCTACATGGAAGCCCAATAATAGTACAGAGTGGCACGAGGCCATAGAACGGTTCGCAACCCCTCTTTTATAGCTCCAAATCTCACTCTTGAGGTTTGTGATGATGCACTCATCACCTAGGGCAACCCCTCCTTCCAAACCTGGTCCAAAATTAAAAAAAAATGTTTTATTCCATATACGCGACATTGCCTTGAGCTAAACGCGTGTGTATGTGGGTCTGTGTATACCCAACTCGCGTATATGTCTTAAAACACTTAAAAAAAATAAATCTCCTTAATTTCGTGTTGAGATCACGGGTTTTACCTGTTGATTACCTGTTAGTTCCCATGGCCCAACTATTCCCAACGAATTATCAATGAAAAGACTACTTTGGGAGAAGTATAAAAAGGCTTCAATGGGAAGGCCTAAAGGAGGAGAGAAGAGAGAGAAAGATTACTATGCTGAGATTTCCCTGACTAGGTCTAAAGATCCTAGTGCCTCATGCACTTCCCCCATTTACAACAAACCCTTGTTTCCTTGTGTGTTGATGTCTATCTACTACTTGAGATAAACATGGAGTAAATCATTGAAGGAGTTTGTTAAAGGCTTGAGACTGGATGAATCAAGAGGATAGTTCCGCTTGGAGCCTGTGAAAGGACGAATCAGGTGAAATTATTCCTTTATGTACTTTATTTGTCTATAACAAAAGAAACACTTGTCTTTCTTCCTGATATAAATCTTCTTCATGTTTATGATATGCATGTTATGATTCATATATGAATGGTTGTTTAATTGCATAACTAACTACCTTTCAATATACTATGAAGATGATTTCTTTATGGTGTTTAGTCCATATGCTGTTATACTTTCTTGAATTGATTGTTTTGCAGGTTGAAGGAGAAAAAGGAACTCCAAGAGGGTTTGGACCCTATCAGGATCTTCTCAAACAAAGGACCCCAGGTACGCCCCTTATCGTATAGTTTGCTTATATTAACATTATGGCTGTATGGAATGTGTGTTTCTCTGTATAGATAACCTCCGATCTGCTAGGGTATCAACCCAAGACCCTAGGGGAATTTATCCCTTAACACTCTCTAGACCACATCAAAACATCCCAAGGGTGTGGAAACTTTGTTCCAGCACTCTCCCCTGCTACCTCGAGTGAGACCTCATTCTGCGCCCCACGAGATATTTCCGAAAGGGCCGGTAGCTATGGGATTTGTTTCGATAATCTTTTCTGAACCTGGGTCATGGCCTAATAAGCCAAAAAATGGTTCCATTGTCGGGACTGAGATCTGCTAAAGGGATGTCTGATGTGAAAACACTAGAACCCTACAAAGAAAGAGCTTGAATATTGGTTGGATCAGAAGCATCATGAGTTCATGGTATAGGAAACAAAAATCCAGGGATATCTAAGGAAAGGTGGCTGAATCGCTACATATACATAGAAATCCATGAGAACTTCTTCACATCTTTCTCAGCAGAACTGTATGAGTGGATCACGAAGCTAGTGGGTAGTCAAGGAAGCTGTAGACTGGATCAGCCCAACGTGTGGACTCTAGAGTCGGTGTGTAGGTTGGAAGCATTTGAAGATAAAATCACAAGGGAAGTAGATCACTGGTTCGATTGCGTAATAGGAGGGTTTATAATTGAGTTCATGATAGACACAACTTTGAGTTACAACAAAGCAGAAAGGTGCCTTCTCCAAGGGCCAAGGGGTAAGTACATAAAATCATTGAATACTTGGATTAAAATGTTGTTATGTGAAAAACAGGTTATGCACATCCATTGATGTTTGGGGAGATGAGGAGAAGAAGAGGCTACTGAGGGACTGAAGGATTAGAAAACAGTCCTCTGATTTCACTCTCATGAGAAAGCAAGGAGGAGCTCGTAGGGTCCTCTTTGAGAGGCACAGTCTGATTGATAAAGCAGCACATTCCATTAATACCACCACCGTCCACACCATCACTTACTTCACCTACGTCCAACCCATCTTCACCTACCCCACCACCGCCACCACTGAGGGTTGGGATGGCAGGTGCAATCAAGTTGCTAGTACTTAGAGGCGTAGGAAATGAGGAACTAGATCAATTCTAGTTCGTGGTAAATGTTGTATGGGAAGCCCAAGGCGTAATAGATGAGAACATCAAGAAGGATTCTCTGGTTAGTGCGCTGTAGGACCGCACATTGACGCGGTATATAAAGTACTCTAGAGATCACCCAAATGTGGGAGTAGCATTAATTCAGGATGTGCTGAACAAAGAGTTTAGCTGACCAAAATAAAGAATGCAGTCAATCATCAAGTTCAAGGATATCATGATGATTCCTGGTGAAACCCCGCGGGATCTAGATCAGAGATTGAAAAGTATAATCTACGAGGTGAACATGACACTGACGGACACGTAGCACTGCACATTGTTTGTGGAATCATTGACACCACATCTGAGGATTGCGCTATCACAGCAAAAGATCTCAACCCAAGCTAAAGCATTAGAGACAGTGATGAGGTTGCATGAAACTACAATACAGGATATGGGGTTGGGAGTTTAGCAAATCCACCTATAACTACAAACCCTGTGCTTAGAAATGCAAAATTTGAATCAAGAAAGGGCGCCCCAACCAGAGGTACGTACATAAGTAGGATGCATCAAATGAAAAGGTCAATGTCATGAAAAATGCCATTGCCCCATATTCATGAATTATCTAGTGGGAGGGGGGCTGATGCCATTAAGGTTGGAGGTATAAGTAGGACCAAGTGTGGCACCTGCCCTGTGGTGCGCAATTTTTCAAGTACTAGGAAAGCACGAAACATACAACTGCCACCTATTGCAGAAGTATACCCAAACTCCATAGCAGCTGTATTGCAACTTCTATAGGTCAATAGGTCATGATAAGTGAAGCTGTCAAAGCTATGAGCTAATGATGGATAGGACCCTAGCCTATCAAATGCAGACTGATGTGCAGGGTTTCGATCCAGCTGCATGGCCCCACGGGGGATACTAAGGACGTGAACGAGGAAGAGGAATGGGGCCTGGACGAGGACACTAAACACTAATCTATTATAATTGCGGTGGGCCCGGGAATTATGCTCACGACTGTACTAACCCTACGAGAATATCGTGTCCATACTGTGAGCAGTTTGACCATGAAATGGTAGACTGTCTGATGCTAATTGCCCAAATGCGCGAAAAGGGAGTATTACAACCCACTCCAACTCAAAATGTCAAATGATGAAGTCGAAACCACGCGAAGAGGACCCTAGCATAAACATGGTACTAAGGAGGAGTGTGGCTATAGTGGGAGATGCGGGGAAATAACCTACAGAAGATGGGAAGGGTCATGAGGCCCCTACAAGGGAACTTGCTTTGAGATGGAACAAGTGAAGAAGACATCTAACGAAGCTCAAAAGAGCTTCACAAAAGTCTCTACTCCAAGTATAAGGGATCCAATTGAGCTGGGAATGGATCCCTCTATGCTTACCACCTTTTTAGAGACATGTATGAAGTTGTTGTGTAACAATAGAGCCATTAAAGGAGTGTAAGAGCTGATCGCTAAGTGCACAGGGTTAGGGGAGCCACACGTAGTTCAGAAATTGGGAAAACATGCTTTGTACACCAGACGGGAGATGTGAATGATGGTGCAAATCAACGAGTATGAGATGGACTAGGTCATTCTGGATTTAGGGTCATATGCAAATGTGTTGCTTACGTAAACATGGGAATGCATGGGTAGGCCCGCACTACAGTGGTCTCCTATTCAACTATGGATGGCCAACTAGCCAAACATCTTACTGATGGGGTGACTGTAAGGGGTATAGTGGACATTGAAGGCGTAAGTACGCAAACTAACTTCGAGGTAATAGAAATTATTTATTACAGTAATCCATACCCTACATTGCTAGGAATAGATTGGGCCACGAACAAGAATGAGGTTATCAACTTAAAAATACGGAAAATGACATTTGAAAAAAAGTCACTCTGGGTAATAGTTCCGTTGGACCTAGCTAAAGGAGCGTGCTACACCAAACCAGTGCCTGATGAGGATAGTGATGATGAACTAGAATGCCTATACGAGATAACAACACAGGACTAGGATCGGGTGAATCCCATAGTGGATGGGAGAATCTCATGGGAGCATAATAGTTCCTGCTCCTTAGATTCAAATGAGGAGATCGAATGATGGTAGAACCGATTTCATGAAGTCACAACACTGAATTGTAACATGATGATTAGATCACTATGATGCATGACAACTAAGGTATGGTAACAGCCAGTGGACAATGGTGCAAAAAAGGAGGGGGATTTTGTCAACCATTGCAAAACTTCAATCATAAGGCCAAAGCCGTAGGGGGTGATGGCAGAGGCACAACACACGAGAATCACACCAGGGTGGCATGCACAAAGGAAGATGGGGTGGAATGAGCACAGAGGTAGAAGGTGATTCTAGCTATAGATTGGAGGATGTGCATGGCGAACCTAGTGAGGGTAGCCATGATAGAGCAGAGTGGCCACCCATCTACAATGGAGGGCATGGTGGTATGCTACGCAACCATCAACCCAACTAAATCTATGTGTAACAAGGGTTCGTTGGGCTAATAAGACCGTAAAAAGAGTAGGGTGTGCCAAGGAAACTCTATCCACGGTCGGACAAGAAGTAAAGAGAATTTCCCTGACCACTGCCCCTCTCATTTGACTTGAACAAACAAACCTAGATGAAGGGATCCAACAGTTGCAGGAAGCTATTCGATGCAGTAGCCTGATACTTCGCGAATTGGAGGAAGTGGGCGCAAGGAGAAGAAGGAAGAGCATGAGGCTGGATGATCAAATTGACAAAATAAAAATAGGAGGCACACAAACAGGCCGTGCGAGCATGCGAAGGAAGGGACTGGACCTGGTTGGCCTTCCTATGATCCTAGCACAAGCTGTGACCCTACTATCATGGTTGTGACTGCACCCTACTGAACAAGGGAGTGCAAACCGCAATAAGCTATTCAATTCGAAGGTACACGAAGGGTGCCTGTATCCCAGGCTTGCAAGGAAAAGGAAGGCTTGCAGGAAATGTGTGACCACCTAACTATCTGTAGGAGGCCCAGTCTCAGCGCACCGCATAGTTGAAAGAGGGCGCAAGACTATAAAACAAGTTGTAGGATAGTTGCACGATTTGAGTCATGGCATGCAGGGCCAGTCAAAAGCATAGAATGCACCCATGTACCAGGGGCTACACTGCCAGATGGGAGGGACAGAAGGCGTTTGTTGTAGTTATTGTTCATGATAAGATGTCCCATTTAAGAGACCAAGTTACGGGTAGTGGGTAATTAAGGCATAGGGGTAACCCCCAAAATCGCATTAGTGAGCCACAAACAAGGAGAAAGGCCGAATTTGAATTCGAAATTGTATATAACAAACAACTTAAGGGGAACACAACAAATCTTGATCATTCGAAGAATAGGACACCCTAGGTTGAAACCGAGGGGAGCAAGATGAATGAAAAACTGTTGAAAGAAATCCCATGGTTTTAGGAATTGCCAAATGAATTGCGAGAGTCATTACTCAAGTCGATAATTCCCACCAAGGAGGTTCCACAAAATCCTATTCCGTAGGCAACCAAAATCCCTAAATCACCTAGGATGCCATGGACCAAGAAGGACCCCTAAGTACCAGGACTAGTAAGGTTGTCACCATGAAATCCACAATTTAGCAAGCTCACAATGGAAGAAAAGGGAAAAGTTGTTACTATTGAAAGTGATGATGAGGAAGAGGAATCACCGACCTATGTTGAAGAAATGGAACCAGATGAAGACGGCGAAGAAGATATCCAGCTAGTAAGACGACCCAAGTATGTTCCTCCAAGCAAAGGGAAGGCCGAGGTCCCTACAAATCTAGATGATGTTGACAACATACTCATCACCCTGTCCCTCCCTAAAGGGGTTCTGCTCGAAGCAACGGTGACTAGCCGCATCTCAACTATGAATTTTGAAGACTGGGACCTTGCAGATATTGATAAGTTTCCCTGTTTGGTGACCACTGAACTAATGGAGCAAAGTGTGGAGGGAACTATTACAACACTTTAGTTGAAGGACTGGCTGCGAAAGGTGGAGGAAGTTGGGTTACTCTATCTCCCATCCGTTCCACATTTTCACCAGCCCCCTATCACAATATTGGTCATCCGACAACTGCTCTATTTGGTACACGATGGATACTTATGGATATACAAACCCATTCCCATCACAGCCCAACTTATTCACAAGATCTTGCAGCTTCCCTGTGAAGGCAGGGACCCCATGGAAATAGTTGTTATGATTGGCGATGTGACGATGACGAAAACCTCGAAAAATAAATACAAATTGGAGAAGAACTAGCAAGGGTATGCTATTAATAGTATTCTGAATAAAGGGGTCCCCACTACTACCCAGTTTCTGGCAGGAAAAGTGATGTGGAAATGTCACGCCAACGAGGTCCCAACAATAGTCGTTATTGTTGTGGAGTATTGTGCAGAAGGAGAATGGTTCAATTAGGCATAGTTCCTCTGTGACGAATTCCTAACCAACTACAGAGAGGCCCAAGAGTAGGGTAATACCTTCCACTATGCATGGTTTCTGTTATCCATCATGCTGGTTACAAGTGAACTACTCGAAGACAACGAGTTCACTTCGTTGGACCAAGATTGGCTAGAAGCGGCCAAATACGCATCGCTCTGGGTGACAAGGGATGCTGCAAGAATTTAGGGCATCAATATTTTCTAGATACTAATGGAAGCAAATGTCTGACAATGGATCAACCAGAAACCTCATCTGTCCGACGATACATATGACAGTGTGAAGGGAATCACCGAGATTAGGGCACACATGCACCACGTATACATCTGGGCGCGCAAGCACCCAGACCAAACGTGGTCCACACATCCCTTCATTTCCATTGATGAGGTTGTCTTTGCAGTATTGGATACCTGACCACTAGAATGGCATGGGCCTGATGTGGTGGGGCACGATGAGACCACTATCCAAAAACAAAAGGCTGAAGCTAAGCATGTAGCATAGCAAAAGAGGAACAAGTAACATGCTGTAGAAGTATGGGCGGCCTGGGAGGCAGCGCAAGCTTCTACAAGTAAGGCACTTGTAGAAGGGGCTATGACAACAAAGGACAAAAGCAGTCCGAAGGTGACCACAGAGTCAGCCATGAATATAGGGATGGAAGGAACATTGCTAACCACCACATGTTTTCCCTTAAAACAACCACAACTGACAGAATGGACAAAGCCACGAAGGAAGGCCAAGGTGTCTAAATGGGATGGAGAACTTACCACATTGACTGAGGGTGACCTAGGTGACATAGGGGACACTGTTCACGAAGTCACTTGGGAAGAAATCGATGAGGCGATGTCGGAGCAACAGATTGTGTTGGGGGCACTCTACACATAGATGCAAGAACTTGGGGCACGGGCCTCGCAGTTCGAGAACCATCGCTACTCGTTGAGTTATGGGTATGTCAGACACTAAGCAGCTGCCAAAGGCACAAATGGCTAATACTATTGCACTCCTGGCAGGAGGCGTGATAACAGAAAATGTGGCAAATAGAGCATTGGTGTGCCGACTTATGGGGCTTGGGTTAAATTTAGCTACCCTCCAGCATGAAAGCTTGTACTAGCTCTAGGATAGCATAATGATGGAGCTTTGCACTGAGGAAGGGCGCGTGATATACGTACTCAATGAGTAGAGAATTAATAGAGAATAGTTGAGCCTCCAACTGGACAAAGCAGTCGCACAAAATAGGCAGTTGGAGAAAATTGTAGGGGAGGCATGTTCATGTGCCCCTGAGCTAGAGATTGCGGCTGAATTTCCTGTTGGCATACGAATCCACAAGTTGGCTAGTGGGTTCCACAAATCAAAGTAGGAGGCCGCAAGGATTCATTTGGCCCTCATCTTGCAGATCACAGATCTGAAACTCAAAGCACAACCTTTTACACCACGAGAGGTCACCGAATAGCGGAGAGGCATCATTCAATCCAAATGGGAAACAATATCACGTGCTATGTAGGAGTGCTCCGACGTGTTGGATCAATCACTTATTATGCTCGTGTCCCTATAGGAGGAGCCAATCTGACAACAGTTGGAAACAGAGGCAAGGGAGCTAAAACAAGCTTATGATAATGTCAGGGGGGTCAAACAGATGGTTGCTATTACGTAGCATTTGGCCAAAATGAGGGAAGCTTGGGCTCTTAAGATACAGGCTGATGTCGCTCGACAAAAGGCAGAAGTGACTAAAGAACGTATCTAGCCTTGGCTTGATGAGGCATTCATGGTTTCCACAACCATTGAGTTAAAGGTGGCCCACGTGCAGGCAGAATATGCACTCGGACAGGCGACTAAAGGAGATACCGATGCATCGATGGCTCGCATAGAATGAGTACAATAGATGGCAAAAGAATTTGTTGCAAGTGTAAGCGAAACACAAAAGCTGTTGCATGACCTTCGCAGGAAGATTGCTGCACTAGCCAGGTGACTCGAGACGAGTCATGTTGATTGTGTTGGGAGCCTATTGGGTAGTGGAGGCCCCGCATAATGGTTTTGGGACTCAAAGACCACAATTTTGGGAAAAATTATGGTAAAGACTTCGCAAAGTGCGCGGAGTGCGAATGGTAATGAGTTAAGTCAAAGGGTTGTTTGCCCGAGAATAATATAAAATAATAGGAAGTGTGTCGGTTTTCCCATGGTCCGCAGACCATGGGAATGTATAAATAGAGCAAGGATCTATGGTTAGGGGTCAGTTTTTCAGAAGCTTTTATTTTGGACCTTGGTGTTATGGGTTTGTGAAGACAAAATTATTTGCATCTGTAATTCTGAGTCAGGGGTGTTGGTAGATAGATAGAGGCTTCGTAGCTATGTGTGCAAAGGCTTGGTAGAGTCCGCAACTATGTGTGGATTTGGTTTTATTGATGGAAGATTTTAATAAAGATAAGTGGTTTCTGAAGTATCGCGGATCTATTGTGTTTTGGTTTATGCATCTGTTATATAAGTTTATATTTTTTTATGATTGTGCGCACTGGGTTTTATTGTCAAATGTTTGCTTAAATACTGTAACAAGAAGATCAAATCTATAATAATTTCATTAATAATAAAGTACACTTGTGTGAATCTACACAGAAACTCAATAATAGTACAGAGTGGCGCGAGGCCACAGAATGGATCACGACCCCTCTAGATAACATCAAAATATCCCAAGGGTACAAAAACCTAGTTCCAGCACCCTCCCCTACTACCTCGGGTGAGACCTCAGTCTACACTTTGTGGGTTGTTACCGAAAGGGCCAGTAGCTGCGAGATTTGTTTGGCTAATAACTCTTCGGAACCTAGGTCAGGGCCCAATAAGCCAACAGTTAATTTCATGAAGTTAGCTTATATATGTTCTTAATTTATTCGTGTTCATAATAATCATGGATTGGATTTGTGTATCATGCACCTTCTACTGGATCCAATGGAACGATCACTTGAAGATTGTTCTTTTCAAATACTATGCTTTGCTTCTTTAAATTAATGATTGTGTTCATGTCAAAGGCCAAATCAATCCCAATCAATGTTGCGTATGGATTACTGTCATGTACGATCTCAATAACTTCAAAATATTCCACTGAACTTGTGCCTTCAATATCTACAGTTACCCCATGCAAGTGACCCGTTTGAATTATATTTTGTTGGTTCGCCATTCACATTTGAATTGGCGACCAATGTAACTTAGTCTTCCCCATTCATTCCCAAGTTTTATTTGGCAATATGTTAGCATGATTCCAAGTCTAGGATTACCTGGTCCATTTCTAAATCACTAATCTGCATTGTCAACAACATCTCCCTACCAAATATCCTCTTACTTTGGTTCACCCTATTGACTGCACGTTGTTCTGGTAACAACTTATCCTTGTTGGCGTATTTATCTATCAACTCTTGCAGTCCTTCAACTACCTTCTGATATCATAATGACTTCATTTAGGTCTACAGAAATGATTTTAACACTATGGGATCTGAATCCTATGTCGCAACAACTTCTTCAGGTTTATCCTTTCGTGGAACTAGTAACATCTGATTCTGAGATGTAGAAGCACTTGGATCTGCAAAAATTTTCCTTTCCTCCATGAACATCTCTTTTTCTTTATGTAAATCAAACCCAACATTCTTCTCACTGACTCATCGAAACCATAGATTTGATACTAGTTGTTTTCCTTTGACCTTTTTTTCACCAATGGCTATACAACTTTACGTGAATATGTTGATACTAGGATCATCTTCAGGTGACTTGGATCTCATCATCTGAATATTCTGTGTAGGCTGTTGGTTCTTATTCTCTTTCATCTCTGCTCTTAATACCTGGAAACCTTCTATAACATGATCAAATTTCCAACAGTAATGGCAAGAAGAGTGAGTTGGATTATGAGAGTCACACACAAAGTGTCCTTATTCTCCATAGCTGTAGCAAATGATTTGGCCCCAACCTCTTCGAGCTCCTAATCATCATCCTCTTCCCCATCCTTGGAATCCTTCGTCAGCTATAGGTGAGCCTTGATTATTTTATGTTTAGGTTTCATATTTGATTCTACACAACGGAGTCCTATCCATAATCAATTCATAGCTTCAAAAATTCCTTTTATAATGTCCAATCAATTTACAAAAGTTACAAAAGAGTTGCTTTGGAGATTGTACAAAAATCTGTAATAGATTACAATTATTTGTTGAATGTTGTCTTGACACTTAGAAGATGTTACACCAGGCACTTGTACTAGTGCTTTATTGAGTGGAAGATGCTGGATTTAGTGGGCTGGGACCCCCTGTAGTTATATAATCCTGAAATACAAGGCACCAATCTTTATGATGAGCTTTATTCTTGAACTTTGTGCAACAAAATTCAGAATGTGTTTTCAATTTAACCTCCTTTCCCTTCTTTAGATTGTGCAACTCCATATGAAGTCTTTCTAACTACGATTAGATATGTTGTACTCCTATATTCATGTCCTAGATTGGTGAAGCTTCTCTCTTCATCAAGATCTCCAATGCTTTGGCCTGAGACCCAATCTTCTGTTGAGATAACGACAATCTCAAATGAGGTAGTAATGTAGCTATGTACCAATCATTATGTTGTTCATCATAAATCTAAAGATTAGATTGTCTTATTAAAAAATTCAGTCACTAATCTATATCCCATGTAGACTCGTTAACCCTCTACTTGATATCCTTTATTTCATTCACACACTGATCTTGTGACTTCGAATTCCTAAATTATGCATTCAATGAATCCTTATTCTCAGCTAATGAAGCATATCGATGTGTCGTACTATATCTGATGTACTAGGTAAGAACTCTGTCCTATAGCGCGGCAACCAGTTTTGGTACTATAAATTTAGTGATGAAGCTACCCATGGTACCATAAATCTAGTAATAAACAACCCTTGCAACCTTATAATCAAATCCTTTAAGATTTTTGGATAATTCTGTAGTTCAAACAATAGGATCATCATGCTTCCAAGTAGGTTTGATATCCACTAATTTGGATAGCCACTCATGTAATTTGCAAGGGAGCATCAGAAAGAAAATTTCATTCACTTGTATGTAGAGATATTTCTATAACCACCTTTCTTTTGGAAAACATGGATTCCAATTCTCCTAAGCTGCAAAGCAATTTTCGATCTATCAACTTCTTGATTGCTTTTCTTAGTTGGTATGAAAAAACACCACATCAGACATCCCTCAGATAGATCTTCGTCCCAACAACAGAACCATTTATTTCCTTAAGGGGGCTTGGACTGAGGTTCAAAATTAGTTGTGCTAACCAATAAAACCCTACACTATCAGCACTTTTGAAAACAACAATATTAACATAGGCTACATTCTCACCCAAGCTAGTATTTGGGGATGCTAGAACCATGTTTCTACATATAGAAAGCTATGGGGGGTGGGGGTAAGGTGTTTCTTGAGTTCAGGCTTGGCCTAACCTTCATGAATCCTTATCCTTAAAATCCCCAAACTTAAAGAAATTTCCAATTAAACAAAGTTATGAGCTTCACCTAAGGGTCTAATCATTCATAAAATGACATATAATAGTAGATCCAGATCTTCATGGTGTAATTAAGAAAATATTATAGATAAATGGCATTCAACTGAGCATAAATACATAAAATACATAAGTATATAGTTTAGACACAAAATTTTTTCAAATACTTTATTATTCTAGATCTTCAATACATATACTTTTTAAACCTTGTGCATAGATATGCAATGTCCCATGTACTTAGTTGTCGATTTACCAAGGTCTCCTCGCACTTAGTAGTAACAACCTTCCCCTTCGCCTGAATACAAGAAATAACAGTTCAAACTCTAATCATCAATCATGACATTGAACTTACTTCCCTTCAATTGACTCCCTAATGATTCCTCAATGGCTCCATTTTCATAGTGTTTACATTACATTATCATGGTTCGTGAACCACGGGTAAAGCTTAATGCAGAGTCTTTGTAATATCTTATCAAAATTTGACTTAAGACTTAGCAAAAATTAACCCTGGGGGACCTCGTCCCAAAACGTACACATCTGAAATGGGTATATTCCAAGGCTTGTACATGCATATTAAACCCATGTTGCACCTAACTTACCATGAGAAATAAAATAAAAAAATATTCTATAATTTATAATTTATAATTTTTTCCTTCCAATTGTGCAAGTATAGAATTAAGTACCAAACTACTGAACTGATACAAATATAGAAATTTGCATAGTGGAACATTCTCCTTAGCCACGTAAATGCGTTAGTAAACCATCATTGATAATATCATATTAAAATCTCATTTAATCATTAAAAATACAAGAAATCATTAATAATTATTCACATGGTAAAATGAATGCATTTAGTGAAAATTGGCAATATAATAGTTACATAATATGTTGTAAGGATATGAATATGGATTGTAAATGAAAGGTCTGAATAGCCAATACAATAGCATATCTAGGACTGAACATTAGCTTTTCCTCATCTTGGACCTCTTGTCATGTTGTATTGCAGACAATGGATAAAAGTTGTACACCCTTTGCTTCTATATGTAACCATGGAATTTTTCTCTTTGCATTTGTATGCCTATTAAGTATCCTACACTCCATTTTTGTTTGGTTAAAAATGGATTTCATAAGATTTTCAAAATATCATATCGTACAAAATTTATCTCAACAACTCCCTCTCCCTCATTCCATCAAGACTTTTTGAGATTGTATGTTGGAGAATACCCAGATAGACAGTTTGCATACAATATTTCGAGAGGGCCCTCTAGCCTTAGCATATTATGAGTGACACAAAAATAGACCTGAAATGCTAGTAGTGTATCGATGAGGGAGATGCAGGGGAATTATAGGGGGATATGCAAAGTAACCAACATGATCATGAATGTGGAATTTAATATGTTCCACCCGTGCTTCCAAGTCGCGAAGGTGGTCATTTGTGCATTATTGAGTGTGCCAAAGGTTGTCCAATTGCTCCATACTAGCATTATGAATGTATTCAAAATCAATAACACAGGTTGCAATCTGTATGTGGTCTTCATATCTCTGATTTCCTAGAATGTTAATGTCAAATTTGTATGTGACACAACTAGTCGTTGATAGATTCCATGGAGGCGTGAACCACCAGGTGACCTAGCGAATTAGCTGGAGAAATTTCCTCAGTGTCCTATATTTCCTCACTAGTCGAGTTGGAAGAGGAATAATGGTGGCCTAGCTCAAGACACCCAGCTTGGCTATACTTCCCCTTCCTGTGATGAGGACAACCCCATTTTCATGACATCCTACTGGTCAAAGCAGTTGACAGTCTGGAATAGGGGGAGATTGCAAATATATCTTGACAGAACCTGCACAAAAGACAACCTTGTCCAAACCCACATGCCTACTGACCCGACCAAGGATGAAACACTAGACTGACACCACTAATAAAGGGGTGAGACATGCATGTGTTTACCCAAACCAAGTAATGAAGTAGAGAAATTCCCTCAAACAACCCTGAATAATTATGCAGACAAAACACACAACCCTGAGTACTAATAGAGAGACTATATTTACCTTCAGGCAAAAAGAGATACCTGAACCCAGAAAAAAAATTACCGGAAACTGGATGGAAGCCCATGCACCTCTAAAGACCAAAAAGAGTCATTACAAGAATGGGTGGAGCCAAGATCTGTCATAAGCAAAAAGTAGGCTTATGGCCAGCAGAGGCGAGGGAGCAGTACCAAACCATGAATATTCGAGTACCTGGATCCGAAGGGAAGTCTAGGAGACATATCCCAATCCACACCAAGAAACTGCAAACATCTTCTGCCCTCCTCACCTAAGGTCAAGACCCTAGTGAGGCACCATATAGCCATACCCAAATGATTCCACTTTCCATAGAACCAAAATCCACTGCCCAAACTGCCAAACTGAAGGAAATCACTTGCGAGGCTTCTCATTTATCCACAAACCTCGTGAGGGATATTATGGAACAGGAGGAGTAAATTCCAAAACGTTTCATGGATTTAAATTTAATACCCACATGGAGGAGGAGCACACCTGGATGGCCTTTCATGCACCACTTGTACATCGACATGTGCACCCCCATTGGCGGTATCCTACACTCCCTTTTTGATATAGTATAGATTTTTTTTAAGGTCATTTGTTGACATGTCATACACTTCATTCAATGCATAGGTTACTTAATATATTAAGCCTATAGTATGTTGTGGAATTTCAGAAAGAATAATAGTCTTAGTTAGTATGGGGATAATTATTCATTTCACAATAGTCATTCAGGTTATCCTTATTCTTGGCATAATCATCCATCATTGTCCTCATTCCAAGCATTTTATAGCTCTAGTTTTTGACTCTGTTTATGGTGCTATGTAACTTTATTACGTTTTCTACCAATTTACAATGCCTCATCTTACAAGACACTATCGATTGTAGACTACACAATATGCATACTTTCCTAGATGTTTTATAGCCACAAAACCTTATCTGTCCTAGGCTCTTCGATACTAATATAAAATTGTTCTTCAATTAACCTAAAAAAATTATATTCTCTATAGTTTTCTTAGTATCTTATTTCTATCTTGACATACAAATTGTTGTGCTTTGTTTATGGAATCCCATCCCCGTAACCTGTCTTAATAAAAAATAAAATTGATTCATATATTACATAAGTCATAAGTCTCATGTGTAAGTTAATATATATATATATATATATTATATATATATATATATATATATATATATATATAATCATGTACATGAATATTAAATTGGGAACACTTAGTGGGTTCCACCCATGGGCCTGTCTCATCTTGTCCCCATCATGGTTTGCAACTAATGACCGATTCTTTAGACACCATCATAATTCTAGAATATCACAACACAATATTACAAAGATTTTAAGAAAATTTCTTGATTTATCATTTTCAGAGTAAGTGTTACTCTATTTTTTTAATAACCCTTTCCTTTTGTGCTTCCTCAATACAACTGACTCATAAAAGCATAGGATAATATTAACGGAATCACCATGATGACTTGAGAACATACTTGGAATAATATGGCATATAGTTACAACCAGCCTTAACTCATTCTCTTAGTGTCATTATCTAGACATGGTATTTATAAGCAACAATTCATTCTAGTGAGTTGTTTAACCAAGCTTAGTTTGTGTCCCTATAGGACTTGAATTTGGGATATTAATATGGGTTAACATTGACTAGCGGCATGTTTCACTATCCATGCCAACATGAATATGTAAAATTTATGCTAATGTGCTATAAACATGATCTTTTTTCAAATTTTGCTAAAACGAGATTACATATACCTTAGTTATCATACACAACTAACTGTTCATTTATAATCATCATTTTAATTGAACCTTCCACCTATTCCTTAAGGCATGTTAAGATAGTTATAATCTTATGTATATTTAATACATCAGTTAATTGTTGTGTGTACCTCACAAATATATATATACATATACTCTTATGTTCTCCTTGTTTGGTAATTTAATTGATGCTAAATTACTTACATGAATTATCAACTAGGGCTAGTAAATTGATGAATGTATGTGCACTGTATGTGCTAGGAGTATTTGTCACTCACACAATTATTAAGTTAATTTAGGATATCAAAATGCACATGTTTATTTACAACTATGTAAGTAAATAAGTCACTCATAAAAATGGAATAAATTCTATTTCTGTTGCTCAAAAGAAAGATCACACTCTTCTTGAAATAAACTTCACACATGCTTCACACTTAAAAATAAAATCGCACACATTTTGATTGAAATAAAATCTCACACACACTTTAAAATAAAATCACTCTTTCTTATAAATAAAATCACACTTGCTTGAATGGAAATCACACTATAAATAAATCTACAATAATAGAACGAAATATTAACTTCGCAAATGAAAATCCTAATTATATCACTGCAATGTAAAGCTATGATTCTAATCTATGTTAAATTATAATTGTACATATTCCCAAGAGATCTCACTACACTCAACAATAAAATGATTAGATAAATCTACAAACCAATATGAAACTTATATTAAAAAATCAAAACTTCAACGATTAAATGAGCTAACAAAAATCCTACAGGAAACACGAAAGAAGATACTAATTACAAATAAAAGAAAACCTTACTATCTAGAGGGGGGATCCTACAAGGAGTAGGTATCACTATAATTCCTTCACAATATAATTAGCCATGCATTGGAATCACACAACAGAGAATTAAGAAATAAATAGAGTTAATATTAAAACATAGTGTCTATAACATAAAATTACAAGTTTGTGTTCACTATGCCGAGAGGCGAATTTATAAAACTCCTCACATTGAATGTTTTAGAGTATTGCGTATGATTCTTAATCGAAATTATCTATAATTAAATTTTAAATATCAGATATCATGATCTGCTCATAAGTTTCTATCAATGCAGCAAATCATGAGGCTAAAAATATACATCTTTCTCGCCTTGTTCGCCTTCTACAGTGGTTTACTTTCACTTTGACCAAGTTGCTAGGCTGTATTATTTATTGATCCATGCTATGAAAGTAAAAATAAATGGCTGTAACAACTAATTTCCATCTGCTCATATGTTATATTCTCCGGTTGAAGCTTTGCAACCCATCAAACCTTGGACTTAGCTCTAGGAACATACATCAGCTACATAATCAATGTAATTCAGTAGCTCAGGTAAATATTGAGCTAAATAATAAAAAATAAAATTTATTTATGAAATATAAGATGATTATGTACTTGCTATGCTATCAACCTTGTTAGACGACGCCCAAATTAGAGTTATGAAGGTAAAAATGGAGGAATGGAGTAAAAAAGGAGTTGTAAAAAAAAAAAGAAATTTTGGGATTCAACATTACCCCACACGGAAGTCACTACATGTACTCATGCAAAATCTCAAAAATTTTGAGCCCTTTGTCTTGCTAAGCCTCTTCAGATTCTTGAGCAAGGACATACAAGTTAGTCCTCCTTGCTTTCTTAGTGGTGGCTACCATCCTCCATTTCTTCATCAAAATTTTGTGTTGCAGACTCATAATATTCCTTTTAAGAAATTTGTTTTTAGTTTTCAATTTCTTATTTTTCTTATACCATAAACCAAGATGTAGTAGTATGTTGTCATTTTTGGTTCTTTGGATTTTATTCCGTGCATTTGCTATTTCATTCTCTTGCTTCAAATATGTATTCAATATTTCCAATTCATAAATTTCTTGCTTGATGCGTCTTTAACTTGGAGTTCTCTTGAAATATTAGAATGAATCCCTTCATTTTCTTCTCGGTTTGAGGATGATGCAACATCTTTACTTGTAGCTATTCTTTCCAAAGACTCTATATAATCATAAATTTCCTACTAGAAATGATCTATTTTAGGTGTTTTCATGGCTGAACTAGAGATTGGTGATGGAAATGGTAATGAAACTACTAGTGATGAACTCTAGGTTCTATTTCTTCATCCTCTAAATTGAAAAATTATGCGAACTGTCAAGGCTGTTAATGCATTGTTTTATTGAGCCTTGAATTTCTTCTTATGGTAGATGATGGTTTAAATGGTGACTTAGTAGTAAGGGGCTACGTTTTAACCTTTCCCTGCTCTATTTTTTCTTGCTCTATTTTATTTTTGGATGAAATTTCCTCCTTATTTCTCGCTATGTTTCTTCTAGCATTTTTCCTTTTAATATTATCTAACATATCTCCAAGAGAAGTCTCATCCTATGAATGTTTCTCTTGTTATGGAGGTGATTTGTCTTCTATAGGGAACTTCCTTCTACTCTTCGTGGTCTTACCGCTAGGCTCTTCTTCTTTTACTTCCTTAAAATGATTTCTAATTAGAAAATCTTCCCAATTATCTCTTATGTTTCTTAGATGGGCCTCGATCATAATTTTTATTAGGCGATGATGGTATATGGACTTATATACAACTTTTACCTTTCTTTGAATATTACCAGACATCTTTCTTAAGCTACGAAGTAGGAAATATGGTCAGTTAATTTCATTCCCCTCAAGAAAATTCATCAGTAATTGTGGATGATAAAAGAACATGTTACCAAATATTCCTTCAAAAGTTATACAATTTTGAATGATCAGTATAAAATTCCTCCATTTATTTTTCAAATTTTTGACTGGTATTCCCTTTCGAGACACAAAAATGTCCATACCTAGATTGTTGAGGAAAACCTTCCATTCTCTCTCTTCAATTTTTCTATTGTTGAACCAATTCTCTCTGTTTCTTGGTAATTAGTAGCTTCTGCCATGAAAGACTATGTAAAAACCATCTTGGCATCGCCAATTGCTACTTCAATTCCATCATATGCCCTAGGGAAATACTTTCTTAACTGTTTCTCATGCCCATAAAATTTCTCCATGAATTCTAACCACCCTGCCTATTGCAACAATTGTTTAACCTATGGGTATCCTTTCAGAAGCTTAACCCCATTCGGATATGATTTTACAATAACCCCCATGTTAGAGAAGCTTAGCTCATAATTTCTCTTTCGACGGGGTTAAGGAGTGGAAGAAATTTGAGTATGGACTAAATTAGGGTTTAGTTGAGGACGGTCTCGACAATAAAATAGGGTTGAGTGAAATGGAAGTGTATCAGCATGAAATGGAATGATGAATGGAGAGGAGAGGGTGAATTTCAAATTATATCAAGGTTCACTCCTGACTTCGTTAACAAGACATATATATATATTATATATATATTTAAAACAAAGTTCATCTGAGAAAAATTAAGGGTAATCATTATTCATTATGGCAGTAGAAATGGTTACTCATCATTTATTTCATAATGCAAATGTTCTACCTTTATTATATAATTTAATATTTACATACCTTTAATCCTTTGTCTTACTAATTTTGCTTTTCCCTTTGTAGGTTTTCAGGTTGCTTCTACTGCAATCTTCACTGAATTTTCTTTTTCAATAATCTTCAGCTACCCTAGTCACAATCTTCCAAGTTAGTTGTAGAATTCTATTAGAGCTGCAGATTGTTGACAATTCCATAGCTGCTTTATTTTTGAAAAGAGAAAAGAGGGTTAAAGAGAAAATGGGATTAGAATAGGCAAAAGAAAATCAAAGCTACCATGAAATCTTAGTTTTAAACCTATATTTTTTGTATGAACATGCCAACAATGTTGGTTTTCATGTTTATACAATTATTTATTATTATTATTATTGTTTTTATTTTTATTTTTTATATATTATTTTTTACAATTATTTATTTATTTTTTATTTTGAAAAGGAAAGTAGAAGACTAAGTTGGAGAGGAAGAAGAATCTTCCTTGACCAACTTCAAATCAACATTATCTTTCAAATTTCTTATGAAATCCTCTCTTGTTAATGGTTTACTATATATTCATAATCTATGACCATTTGTTGAGCCTCCATTTTCTCTAAATTTTCACACATTTTGCTAAGGATCTCTTGTGCCTTCACTAGGTGTTTCTAGTTATTATTATCCTTTTCAATATATTGTTGGACTATTATAGAGGCATTAAGAGGTAACATGTTATTATTCTATGAATTGTCTTTGTTCTAATTATTTGTAGGTATTTGTGTGAAAATATTACTAATAATAGGCTATCCTTGTGCCAGGTGTACAGTTCATATTCCAATAGTTTAGTTTTTGTTCGTGAAATACAAATTGTGTCCTCATATCCATGATTATCATACATCCAGTTGCCATGATGGAAAAGGAGCATATTTGTTTTCAGGATTAGAAGCTCAAGATGGTGTTGTGTATCCATAATCGCACCCAAGTCTTCAAGACAACACGAAAAGCAAAGCTAAAAGTATGTTGTCAAACTTTTTCTAGAAGTCGCAAGGTTTATTAACAACGTGATATTACCATGGATGCTACGATGAATATTTCATGAATCAAACCCAGTCGTTGTGTTTATATGGAACCTAAAATTAATGTGAATCCATTAAAATAATAAATTCCTTATTTTGGTCCAGAAATCAGTTTACAAACTCTAAAATTATATGCGTTGCTAACGTTCGATCCAGGTAACTAGGAGACATCAATGTCAGAAATAGGGAGACCTTGTACTGCACATGGGATTAGAATTTTATTTTTATAGGCAAAGGTTGATTTTGTTAAGCAAGAAAGGAGAGAGAGTGTGTGACTATTGGGATGATCCCTAGAGGGGACCAGTGGAGCCAAGCTCTACATTTCTCAATTTCCATGTAACAAGACTTCAAAACTAATACAAGTTGGCAAAGGATTCAAGTCTATTATTCTTTTGAATCCTCTAGGATTTTGATTTAACCTTTACAAGGGAAATGAGATGGGTGGTTTGAGCCCACCAGTGAGTCCATTGGCCCATAGCTCTTAGGATTTTCATAGTTTTCGTTTGATCAATGCATAAGTGTGAGAGTGTGATTAAGTAGAAGTTTGTAATCTTATTTTAGAAGTTTCCTCTATGCTTTGATGTTAATTTAAACAAGTTCAATGGTATCCTTACTTTCTTGGAATTCATTATTGTTTAGCACATTTGGATTCTATATGTGAATTGGGATGGAGAAAAAAAGTATATTTAGCGAGTGTCGTTTTTACTGCATTTCTCATTTATTAAGAGCTCAATGAATTATTTACTTGATTATATTTATTACATAATGAAATCTGCTTTCAGTTTGCAAGGATTCAATGATAGAGATAACAATTGTTTGTCATGAAGTAAGGGTATAATCAGTAAGAGTTATGATTTTATTTGTTATCTATATTATTTGATCATCCACGAACACTTCAAATTATTATGTGAAACTAATCCTGGAGTTTTAAGGACGTTGTATTCATTCTCATAATTCAAATACTAGGATTAGCATGAGGAGTTTATCTTTTCTTCACTAGCATAGTAAAGTTTCAAACATAACTCTTTGGGAATACCTATGGTCAAAGGATATAATTGATATCTTAAACTATTAATTGAATACTGCATTTTTTTCAAAGAAACAATGTACATATAATCTAGATTCCTTCTAAGTAGAAATACCTTTACATTAGGAAAGAAAGCATTTAATGATTTTCTTAGATGGTGATAAGCTTTGATTTAGTTGGGAATGAAATTATTTTATACTTCCTAGTTTTATTGCATGCTTTCCCTGTTTGGAAGTAATCCTTTAAGAGGATTTGAATTCATTATATCTTGAATGGTTTTTCAATTTCACTGGAACCTCAATTTCCTTCTCCCTCGGACAACTAAGGCACACTTTTTGTAGCAGTCATTAAACCCAGAAGATGAGCCAAAAGTAGGTTCATAGTGTGCTTTCCTTAGTTTCGAAAGTATTGTATGATGCCTTTGAATTTTTTGCAAGAACATGATTTCTATTTTACATATCCCTGAGGTCTTATTCTAGCAATTACTGTGCTACGCCTCTAAGCTTACCAACTCGAATTGAAAATTTAAATGTTGGTATATAAATCTTGCATTTATAGTGCTCGACATTTTGGAACTGTTGTCAGGGATGCATTGTAGGATAAGGCCTCATCGATTTGTCACGCCTTTTCCCTTTTATTCGCAAGATGAATTTCTAGATTAGTGTGGTTCCCCTTGCTTGCTGAGGCATACTAGACAATATTACTAGAGAGCTCACAACTGTGGTTTGTTTTCCATTACTGAAATTCAGTTTTTAAGTGTGATGCTAGATTTGTTTTGCTTTACTGCAATTGACTTTTTAAGATTTATTTTCTTTACTGCAAAGGGTGATGCCTATTTTATTTTCCTTTACTGCAAATTAGTTTTTAGTGAGATTTTTTTTTATTGCAAATGAGTTTTCTTACTGTAATGCCTGATTTGTTTCTTTTATTGAAATCGGATTTTAGTGTGATTTTCATGTTGAGAATACAATCCTCATTTGTCTCTTTTAATTGTAATTGAAGTTTTGAGTTAGTGTGTTTCTATTATTTTGGTGCTATAAGAACCCCCCACTCGAATCCATGTGGTAACAAGTCCTTCTAGCTAGCAAGAAAAATTCCAGGTAGTTTGATGATACTCCAAGAGTTATATCAAACCCTAGAAGCAACTACGGTCTCTTCTTCTTAAGAAGAACACATTTTGGCAGCGACTAGAAATATATCTATCCCTTTGGAAGTAAATACTCGTGAAGACCTAGAATATTTTTCTAGGGAAACTGAAGAACTATGGATCATGTTTGATGAGGAGAAACCATCAGAAGCACAAATTAAAGAGCACCCACCATACTTATCATCTAATCAAACCTGCACTTTACCAGACAAACAAAGACATTTCAAAGATTTGCATGATGTAATAAAGGAATATGTAATCAATGGTACCAATGAATCAAATGACTGAGAGTATGTGGATCCCATAGAATATTGGTTTCAGATGATTTTTAGCACCCACTCCTCCTTTATTATTCAACAATTCCTAGCATCACATCAATTAATGAAGTTGGTTCCTCATGTTCATGTATTTTCTCAAAAATACTTTTCAATTTTTAACATCAGTCGGATTATCCTCCTGTTACATAGTTGGTTGAATTAGAAGTACTCCTATACTTAAAAGTAATTCTTCCACTTCTTATGATAGGGTAGGCGAGAGGAATAAATCAATTCCACGAATAAAGGCAGTATAACTATGGTATTAAGGCTATAACTTCCAAAGCATAGCTATTGAAATTGTGTTTGATTCCCATTGGTTGTTAACACACACATCTGTGGTAAGCTTTGTTGAGTATGATTCACTCTAATACGCAATGATTCTACAAAAGTAATTGTGATTAATTTTCTACTTTAGCCACTCTAATGCGTTGCAAACTGATATTTTTTTTTAAGTTTCCCTTAGAAGGTATTATTGAAAAACCTCCTATGGTGGACCACTGCTGTAAATTCCATAATGATCCACTCATGATAAAACTAGAATTATTAACTCAAAGAATCATTTAGTCATTATCTGAGACATCCTATTTAAAATGAGTCTGTAGGGTATAGGGAATAACGAGTAAGGATTAGTCACTAAAATTTTTTCATGCCATCCCAAACTCTTAAGGAGTAGATTATCCTCCCAAATTATTAAGTAAACTTTGGATTAAGTGATAATCAAACCTTAAAAGGATTGATTTAGGGATAAGAGGTCTCATTATGAGCCGACCTATCATGATCATAGGACCTAACATGAATGACAGTACCGCTACTGGTCACCAAGCCAGAGTAATGGATTTCAGCTAAAAAGTTGGCGGACAGGAGGTCTCATCACAAGCCGACCTATTCATTATTATTATTTCTTGTGAATGGCACTGCCATTATCTGGTTACCAAGCCAAGACAATGGCATTCATCTAATTTATAAATCAAATAGATAACTCTAAATCTATATTTATTAAGTGGGAGATAGGCATTTCTTTGGGCTAAAAGACACACCTACCAAAGCTATAGATGCCTATGGGTAGTAGTGGCTATGTATATGGTATGAAAGTTAATTTCACACTATGATTTACTCAATCATCTTTTCCTTTCCCTAAAACTCATCATATTATCTTTTGGAGAATGGTTTTAATATATTTTGGGTATGATGCTTTGGAGTTCTATTTTTGAAAAAAAAAAAAACATTAATGGATGTGGTACCCTTAGTGCAGGGGATTCTTTGTTCCAAATTAAAGAGAAATTTAGTCTTGCACTTGGGTGGCAACAAGGTTTAGAGTGGCTAGTAAAGAATTTGTTGATCAATCAAGGAAGGTGTTAAGAAAGCAACTCACAAAAAGATAGAAAAGATAGATCAATGACTTAAAAATTAGCCTCTTCTAGGGGGGAACCTTGTCTACATTTCACAAATGAAAAATTATTGGATTATATAAATCACAAGACCTCCTTTCTATATATAGGAGTCTAAGGGGTCATAATATAATTAGAGCCAACATAACAATAATAATGTAAGGGCACAACAATAACAATAGTGGGCTTCTATGGGGCACAATGATAACAATATGGGGACTACATGGACACAATAACATAATAAGGGGGTTTCACTAATAAAAATAAGGGGTTACACTAGTAGTATAGGGACCTAACATGATGCTCTCCTTCAAAAAGTGTTGTCATCAATTCTCAAGTAGTATGTATAATTCTATATAAAATTCTCATCCTCCGATGTGGAATCTTCAATGGGCAAGTTCTTCCACTTGATGAGATACTCTGAAATTGATTGATTTCATAACTGTCGGGTTCTTGTTTTCGTGACTGATTTAGGTTCCAATATGATTTTTCCTTCCTTGTCAAGTTCCAACAATATTTTTTGAACTAGGAGCTTGGCACCTATAACCTTCTTTAAGCATGAAACATGGAAAAGTAGGGGCACTCGGGGAGATGCAAGAAGCTCTAATTTTTATGCCACAGTACTAATCTTTTGTAGCACCTTGTAAGGACCATAGTACTTTGGTGATAATTTATTATCCTTCTTAGCTTGATTGAGGGACATTTTGTTTCTATGGTTGTATTTGCAAAAATACCCAGTCACCTATATCAAAACTTCTTTCACTGTGATGTTGATTTGCCTATTGTTTCAATCGATTATGCGCCAAAGTGAGGTTATCCATTTTCTTCTTGATATGTCCTCCATCTTGAGAGTTTCAGGAGTGGTAATTCATGCCAATTCATTACAAGATATTGTTGGATTGATTTCTTCTTTCTCTGGGGTTGATTCCTAGTGTATATCCTCTTCTTTTGATGTTTCTTGATCATTTTCTTCCTCCTCTTCACAACCAATGTAAAATAACTTTTTCTCAGCACACTTATGACCTTCAATGTATTTGCTATCACAACTATAACAAAGGTCATTTTCTCCTTTTTCTTATAATTTTTGTGGTGTCAACCTTGTGGGTTGTGGAAGGCTAGGAGCAATAACACTTCCATCTTTATAATTGTGAGTGCTAGGATTTCTTGTTGCCATAATTTTTCTTTCCAACCTGAATGCCTTCTCCAATGAATCAGGTTCCGAAAGACGAACCTCATGTTGAATTTTATCCTTTAAAGTCCCTATTAATACATCAACCATATGCTTCCATAGAATATCATTTACCCTTATATTCAATTATTGGAATTCCTTAATGTGCTCTGTCATTGAACCTTTTTGTTTGAGATTTATCAATTGGCTAAAGAAGATGTTTCTCTTTGTACCCTCATAATGTTTTATCATTTCCTGCATGAAAATTAACCAAGTGACAAGTGGTTTATGAGAACAAATCCCTTTATATCATAAAAATTGATTCGGTCCTAAATATAAAGATGAAATAGGTACCTTTTGTAGCAGTTGCACATCATGTAGATCAAAATATTTCTCCATATGTAGATCCATGGTATGGGATCCTTGCCATCAAAATTCCTTATATCAATCTTTGGAATATGGCAGGTCTTCAATCCAATGTTAGATTCTATGAAATCATGATTAAAATTTATTTATTTTTCATCATGATTTTCCTTTAATACCTTTTCGTCATTAAGAGGCCTTTCTTGTGGTAGCTTTGTCCTGCATTCCTTCAAACATTCCACGTCTTTCTTCAAATATTCCATGAATTTCTTCAAATTTGCTTCCCTACCAAAAATATTAGCTTCCATGGCACATGTAAAACTATTTGTCTTATCTTCAATCTCATTCTTCAAATCATCCATCCAATTTTTCTTACTAGGTGTTTCCATTTTCTTGATTTGAGTCATTCTTTTTATTGCTTTTAGAAACTCAATATTGAATCTATTGTATCTCTAAAATTTCGAATCTCCAAGGTCTAAAATTACGACCTGCAGTTGTTTCCTCTTTCCAATGCCACTATTCTGATCGAAATTGGATTCTCCAAGAAAGAGTTATGCCCAATCAACTAAGATGACCTAATTATATATGTTTGGTATAGAGGGAACTTGTACGAAGTGTCACGTGTCACTGTTTTGACCTTCAAACTTGAAAACAATACAAAGAAAATTATAGTCTTTCCTCTGTCTATAATATTTTAGAAAATTTCAATTTGATGCTCAAAGAAAACATTATGATGATTTGCCCAAGATCACCTGCTTGGGATTAATTCAAGAGCTTGCAGAAACCCTAAATGTCTTCGACCGTATCTTCAAAAATATAGAAAAAAAAATCTTAAATTCGGGCCTGACCCTAACCATGATTTTGACTAAAATTGATTTTAATTTCAGAGTCTAAGACTTTGTAGAAAAACAATTATAGAAAAAATTTGATGATGACCTATTTGAGATGGAATTATGGAGCCTAAAAAAACCCTAAATTCCTCAGATCATATGTCCGAACGAATATTGAGACAAGATCTAAAATTTAGAGCCAATGTGTAGAACGATTTTATCTCAAACGGTTTTTTTTTTTAGCTTCTAAAACTTCGCAGAGAAGACTTTATAGAGAAAATTACATGATGACTTGTTTGGAGTAGTGAAACCCTAGAATCCAAACCTCTGATACCAAATGTTATGAAAGTAGCTCACAAAAAGATAGGAAATATAGATCAACGACTCAAAAAATTATCGTCTTCGAGGGGAAACCTCCTTTAAATTATACAAATGAACAATTCTTTGATGATACAAATGATAAGACCTCCTTTCTATATAGGATTCTAAGGGGTCAATATAATCAGAGCCAACATAACAATAATAATATAAGGGCACAAAAATAAGAATAGTGGGCTTCTATGGGGCACAAGAATAACAATATGGGGACTACATTGGAGCAACAATATAATAAGGGGTTGCACTAATAAAAATAAAGGGTTACACTAATAGTATAGGGACCTAACAAAAGGTGTCATCTTGTTCTATCTTTTGTTCTCCTTTTCTGGTATCATAATTCACTTTTATCATAACAAGGTATTTAGAGTGATGAATTACTTACTGATGATTACTCACAACATGTTTTTTGGACAACAATTTGTTTCAATTGAAGTTGCCTCTAACAATAACTACATGGTCTAGGTGTAGGATTACTATAGTAGGTGTAGGATCATTGTGACAGTCTTCTTGAAATTGCACTCTTCCAGCAAAGGTTTTTTAAATCATTGATGTTAATAAGACTCTGATTTCAGGGAACAAACAATGAAATTATAAAAATAAATATATGAAAATCAGGGATTTTATTTAGGAAAATACAATAGGTATGCATTATTTATCGCAACATTGCAAAGGGATATGATATATAATATTTTTATAATGTTTTGTACAATTACAACTTTCCTGCACCTAGTTTTGGATACCTTGAATTGGTCTTGTTATATGATGATCGTCCTTCCACATCGAAGATTCCTACCATTGATAATTTTATCATTTTGACACTTCATGTTTTAATAAGGATTATAGTGATGCTGCAAACTTGATGAATACTTTAAATAATTATAAATATATCGGGAACCTTAATATTTCCTTACTGGTGATTTTTGTTGTCACTTTTGTATTGGGGAGCATAGTATGATCATTAATCTTTAAGCATTCCCCAACCCATAGTATCTTCCATTACTTTACATTGATTCTTATGTCAAAGTAATATAATTTATGCCTTAGACTTTTAATGGGAAGACCATCGTCAATTTATGAGAAGATATTTTAGTGTGTTTGCAATATTGATGCCTAAGTGTCCATGTGAGGAGTTCCCTGAAATTGTAATGATGATTTTTTTTTACACCCTTGGAATGTCTATCAAATTCTCATGATACTACACATGTACATTAATCCAAATCTTATTTGACTAAGGTAATTATGTTATGAATGGAGGCCGAATGAGGCATGTGCAATTGTTTTTGTGATTGAACTTATTTTCAAACCAAACCACTGTCATCCATTTTGATAATTATTCTTCCCTTTGGTATTAGTTCCATCAAGCCAACTTCAATATCTTATCTGATCCTCATCATGAGTAGCTATGCTACTTGAGAAAAAGACAAATCAACATCCCTAGTTTATTGAGATTGTTTTATTCTCTATGATTTAAGTATATCACTGGAGAATGTTGAGTTCACTTTTTCATTGCTAATCACCATGTTCATTTCTAATTGCATAATTTGATCGTAATCCTTAAAACATTAAGAAAGTGAAGTGTGATCGACAGGAGCCAAATTCCATAGAAGAGCTTGAGAAAACACCTGAGTATAATGCATGCCAGCAGAAATTGGTTATGGATGGGATGAATTCCTCGCTAAATTTTGTGGGTTTGAAGATGAGGATGCATTGCAGTTTGAACAAGGATTCACCAGGAATATAGATCGAATCAGAGATCTTTTCATGCCTGTGAATGTGAATACCATCATTCGAGAAACTAGTTTTCCCCTAGAAGTGATTAAATGGTTCAATAATAAAAATATCGATAAAAATATCGGCCTACAATTTCTCAAAGGAAGACACTAGGAAGCTAATTGGGCGAAAGGGATACCATGTTCCTGGATTAAATATGAATGGTGCAACCGATTATTCATTCTTCAGAAGTATTTGACTTGTGAAGGCAAGTATTCAATGACCTTTTATATCATATATGGTTATTGCTACATTTTACTCAAGAATGAAAGATCAATGTTCCTTATTTTTTGTTAAAGATTTTGTGGAATATGTCACAAGGAGTCCGTAAATTTGTTGAAAACCCTAAGGCTAGTCTTTACCATTACAATCTCTTGAGAATTATATTGATCATGGATGATTTGGGAATAAGAAATGATACTTGGGACAATTTTTTTTAGCAGGATGGGTTTGTGACAACCATTATAATATCAAGGAACCAACTTAATTCTAAAGTGTGTGGGCAGAATATCCCAAAGGAAATTCAAGTGGATAATATCCTCTCGTATACTAGAAAATTGAGGATGAAAAAAAGGGAAACCCTTGGGATCCTTGGAACCTCACCTCCAACCCCTACTAGAGGAAGGGTTACACGAAGCATGATGAAAACTTGCCAACCTCCTTCCAAAAACCTAGAGCCTCAAACAATTGAGTTGGAACAGGAACAAGAGGGAGAAGGACTAGTAACAGATAATGTAGTTTCCATCAATGAAGAATGAGATAAAATTTAGTGGCTTAAAGAATTTACTACAAAATTTATGTCTCAAACCAAGAACCCAATAGAAAATGAGGCCAACGAACCAACTATAGGAATAGATCAAATAAAAATCCCCATAAAAGAAGCAAATCAATTTGGAACTCATATGAAAAAGGTAAACTCAGGGTTTGAGTTTTCATATGAGCCTCCTGCATCATAAAATGTTGACATTTATTCCACTAATAACAAGAAATCAAAAGAAGGAAAGACATGACAACAAAGAGATTGAAAAATAAGATACAACAACTTATTCTTCATAAGGAAAATGTAGAATGGGAGAACAGAGATTTGGTGGGAATCTGTATTTAGATGCACGATAAAAAAAGCAAGTTGAGTGTCAAGAAAAAGAAATTATAGAAGCTCGCCAAGGAATGGATCATGCAAGCCAAATGTTATGCTGCTCATAACAAGATTTTAAAAAGAGAGATTAAAATGGTCATAGAGATGCAAGGAAAGAACTTGAATATTTCGATCAATAAAACAGGGATCTAGGGCATAGCATTTTATTTTTGAAAATTTTGGTTTCTATCTTATTGTTCAGATTTCATGAGTACATGCAAGGAGCTTAGTGTGGGGGAGTGTTGAGCCTCCATTTTGTCTAGATTTTCACACTTTTTTCTAAGGATCACATTTGCCTTCACTTGCTGTTCATAGTCATTATTATCCTTTTCTATATATTGTTGGAGCATTATACAGGCATTAAGAGGTATCATGATATTATTCTATGATCTATTTTTTTTAATGATTTGAAGGGATTTTTGTGAAAGTATCACTAATAACAGGTTATCCTTGTGGCAGGTGTACGGTTCTTGTTCCAACAATTTAGTTAATGTTCATCGAATACAAATATTGTCCTCATCTCCATGATTATCATACATCCATCTACCATGACAGAAAACAAGCATATGGGTTTCGAGGAGTAGGAGCTCAAGATGGTGTTGTGTACCCTTAATCATACCCAAGTCTTCAAGAGAACATGTTAAATTGGAAACTAGGGCCAAACTCCATGTGGGTCAGCTTATTTATGGCAGCTGGAATTTTATTGGATCCCTCTTGTCGAAAGGTGTATGATTGATCCAAAGATCATCCGATTCCGATAAGTATTTATGGAGATATGAATTTATTTTGTTTATGTAATTATTATCAAGCCGACCAGCTATTATGTAATCTCTAGAAGCCCAACCGACGTGTCTATTCATCATCCTCGCTTTAGTATAAATAAGAGAGGATTTAGAGTCATTAGAGGACACACTCTTTAGGTGATCTCCTCTCCACATCTTGGGTTTTTGGAGAAGGAGAGATGCGAAAGAGTATGATGGCCTAGCTACAAGTACGATGCCCTAATCCAGTGATTATACGCACAGTTAAGTGATGCCCAAGATACAATTATACGTTGTCAATAAAAAGGAACCACAGTCAAAGCATATGGAATAATACACAGTTCATAATGGAAGTGATAATGGTTCATACATTGGACATATTATGTTGTTCAAGATATATACGAAGGCATACGTATTACGCTGTTCATGATTCATGATTTACACGCTGGTATCTACACGCTATGCATGATTATAAATAATATATGCAGTGGTATCTACACGTTGTTTATGATCAGGACGTAGGCTATAATATAACACAGTTATGTTCTGTTCATGGTTACGCATATTCAACATCCAATGCAGTCATGATCTATTCATGGTTACATTGTTCATAGTGACATCAGTCAACGTGATTCTCTAATTATTCGCAGGGCAGAGATCCTTACACGCAATGTAATGGGTCAAGGTATGAAGTCACAACCAAAGCATGGAAGTCGTAGTAATAACATAATGAAACACATAAGAGCCACAGTCACTATAATGAAGACGTTGTAAGGGTAATAAACGCAACAATGATGACCTATCTGTAGTAGCCGCAGTAAGGAAATCAGCTAGACGTAGTCAATGGTGACACTCAGCCCTAGCCGCAGATCATTGATGACATTTATAAGCAGATCATGGAGACTTCTCTATACGCTGTTCATTAAGGTCTTTATACATTGTTCATAAAAGAATTTATATGCAGATCATGAAAACTATATACGTTGTACTTGATATGTAATATGGGCACATCTATGAACAATTTTGATGTGCTATGAAAGATCTTGTTATATAAATCACAGTAACATACATCCTGTATAGCTATGACTTAAAGTATCAAATGATGCACCAATATGCAGCGATCACCTCTACAAAGGATGACATTCTCATCTAATGTATATGAGTATGATCAGTAATGGGATTATGAAGGACAACATGATCATGATGATGTAAAGGGTAGAATGATTAGCAATGAGATTGCATGCAGATGTATGAGGCAACATGCTGATGTATGATGTAGCACGATGATAGGTGAAGGAGTCTCCTTGAGAATCAGTTGAAGCAGAATGTCTTCAACTGATCTCATCATGATACAAAATGATCTATGCTAGATCTAGATAAGTCAAAGTATTGACTTCTATTGTAAATGTACTCTCTCTCTTTCTTTCTCTGCTGAACTTTGAAGATAAAAGAATATTTGATCAAAGGGTTTCCCCACACATTGTGGGGTTTGTCCCTGGCTCGCACCATATCTTGTGTACTCTTGCATTGGCTTGTCTTCTCCGTTTTATATTTATGTTCTATCTGCAGTTTATTGTAATGCTAATGTGGTTGCTAACTATGAAAATTTAAATAAATTTCTCTAGAATAGAAGATACCTAATCTTAACATGGTATCAAAGCTAAGGTGAAGACAATGTCCAAGAAAGAGTGAAAGAGAAATCACCAAAGATAGTTGGGACAAGACAGAAGGATCAATGGGTTCCTCATAATTCACCTAGGGTAAAGTCAAAGCAGAGAATGCTATTAGAATGGCACACCGGAAATTTCTTATGGCCCATCTAAAGATCACTTCATTGGGAAGTTCGGATCTAAGGGTGGAAAGAAAGGCGGATGCTTTGTTGAAATAAGTTTGGCCGTTATGCGAAGAAGTGTCCGAATGGCAGAGACACATCTCTTGATGAAGATAACAATCATTCCTGGGACATCTTCAATAATCAAAGGAATGACTGGTAATTCAAGTCATCAAGGAAGTGGTCGACTCCTCCACGAATGAAAGAAACCCCTGAATCTCTTTTATGTACCTGATCGCAAGAAGAACCTGATGTCCACCTTGGAAATGGAAGTCAAAGGTTACAGGATGGCACTTATCAATGGAAAGGTACATGTTTGAAAATATATCTTGCAAAGATGTTTTGAGTTCTAGGTTGCATCAAGTTGCAGGAAGTCCATTGGGGACCATGTCCATTGACTCAACACCGAAGGTTTGTGAGTTAGATGGTGACTTGGATGCTTGAATTCAAAAATGAGCATGAAGGTACACGTCTGAAATGTACCAAAGGAAAATATTATGAGGGGACCATTCCCCTCATGTAGCAGGTCCATAGGCTTGGAACAACCTGAGGAGTTTAAGACTCATGATCGGGAATCTCATGTATACAAGAGGAAGAAAGCCCTCTATGGCTTGAAGCAAAACACCTCGGGCATAGTATGAGAGGATTGATAGTTGTCTAATGCAGTTGAGACTCACTAGGGGTGAAGCTGATCCAAACCATTACTCGAAGGTTGTGGATGATAAACCTCTCATACCGACACCTATGTCTGATAGGTGCAGACCCTCTCATTTATAGGAGATAGAGGGACTTGGATTCTGAATGTGGAAAGATAAGCTGCAAGCCTGTGACTACCTCAAGGATCTTAACTAGAAGTTATATGGTAATGATGTCGGACCAGATTTGGGAAATGCCTTTGAGTTTCATAAACTCATTCGCATTGATGTTCTTGGAGAACCTTCGTCCGGACATTTGTGTTGCAGTTAGCATGGTGAGCTCATATTTGGTTGAGCCTCACTGGATTGGTGCCAAGAATCTTGTGAGATATCTTCAGGGCACAATCTCTCATGGATTGAGAGACACTGCAAGAAATATGAAACCACATGATTATTCGAATGATTAGTGGGCAGGCAGTATGGAGGATCACTAGAGCACTTCTCAGTGTTGTATCTCTTTGGAATCTGCCTCGATATCTCGGATGAGCAGGAAGCAGAAGTCGATGACTCTGAGCACCACCAAGGTCAAATACATTGCTGATAGTATGGCCTTCTGTGAGGCAGTTGGTTGTTGACTCTTCACTGAGCTGTTTGGATTTACATTGGATACCACTGTGATTCTCTGTAACAACCAGAGGTGGGATTCAATTACTAAGGAATCTTGTATTCGTCGATTGCTCCAGCAGATAGACATCATCTGGGATATGGTAAGTCGATGAGCAAGGAGGCTCCATCGCATTAAGATGATGTACAGGTTGATACACCTTGTCAAAGCCCCGAGGAAAGATCTAATTTATGATTTTCCAAAACGACTTGGAGTCGGCAAGAAACCCTTGTACAAGGGTCCTGCATGTTGCATACATTGAGCTCTGGGAGTTCTGAGGGCTTGCGGTTCCTACTGGAGCAACATATGACCACAGGGTGACTCACCCTCCCCTGGTTGGTGCGCACTAGAACAAGATGATTCGCTCTCTTGTGGAACAAGATGATTCGCTCTCTTGTGGAACAGAATGATTCGCTCTCCATTGTAGTAGGATTGATGTGTTCTCCATGGCGATTGTAGTAGGAGTTGTACCATACTATGACGCTGACTTCAGGTCGGTTGAGACTGGTCTGGGACCAGTGGTACATACTCCGAGACTGATTTCGTGTCAGTGCAGTACTGGTCTGGGACCAGTGAGAGTGGTACATACTATGATGTTGACTTCGGGTCGGTTGACACTGGTCTGGGACCAGTGGTACACTCTCTGAGACTGCAATACTGGTCTGGGACCAGTGGTACACTCTCTGAGACTGCGATACTGGTCTGGGACCAGTGGTAGGAGTGGTACTTACTATGAAGCTGACTTCGGGTCGGCTGAGACTGGTCTGGGACCAGTGGTAGGAGTGGTACTTACTATGAAGCTGACTTCGGGTCGGCTGAGATTGGTCTGGGACCAGTGGTATGCACTTTGAGACTGACTTTGAGTCAGTGGAGGATGATACTGGTTTAGCACCAGTGGAGTTATACTCACTATGACGATGATA
The DNA here is from genome assembly GCA_000404065.3 of Pinus taeda. NCBI lineage: Eukaryota > Viridiplantae > Streptophyta > Pinopsida > Pinales > Pinaceae > Pinus > Pinus taeda. Next base: position 90,801 of record APFE031721781.1, read on the forward strand.
CTGATCAAGATAGATTCCAATTTTAGTTAGTCCCTGAACTAAAATTGTGAATTAAAATTCGAATTTGATTTTAACAGTTGTTTGTAAAATAATTAATTAATTCATCTTGAGTTAATTAGTTGTAGGAAATCAAACATGAAGTCCATGTGAAGACATGCAACAATTTCTCCATTGATTGAGGAAGTTATCCCTTGATTAAAGGGGATTAGGATGAGTTGTACTTTGAGTTGTAGTTAGTTAGCTCAGTTGACTGAGTTAATTCCAGTTAGATTAGTTCCAACAATTTGTGGAATTGATTGTGAGTTCAGTTAGTTAATGCATGCATGTATGTAACTGTTGCACTTCAGATAACTGAATATTCTCTCATAAATAACTCATGCATGTCAGTTCAGTCAGAGACCCAGTTGAGATCAAAGGAAAGGACAATGTATTATTAGTTGGAGGAATTTTCCTATAAATGAAACTCATCCATGCAGAAGGAATTATCTCCTTAAGGTTTGTGCAGTTATTTTTTAGCCAAGTGAGTAGTGTGAGGTTGGAATTCACACAAGTGGAAGCACTAGACCCCAGGAAAAACTGCGCAAGGAAATAGGAGGCTTGGAGGGCAGAGGAGAAGGTTGTGAAAGCCTTTCACTGTCTATGAGCAGTATTGTTTGATTACAGAGAGAGCAGGATAGCTTGAGAGCAGATTCTTTTTGTAACTTGAACATATTTCCCCTTGTATGATAATACAAAGATTGGGGTTTTAGGCTGAGGCTTTCCCCGAGTTATTTCTTCTGTGTTATGTGTGATTGATTTCTCATTCTTAGTTATATGTGTTCTCATTGATCTTGCTCATATTCGATTAAGCTTCCGCAAAGTTTGTTGTAGAATTAGATCTTGTATTTTGCTTTAGTATATTGCATAATCTGTTGATCTATAGTGGGAAATTCTACATGGTATAAAAGAAAGGTGATTAAAGCGAAGAACAATATACAAGAAGGGAGAAGTTTGAAGGTTGAGGTTCCTGAATATAAAATTGAGTTCTTATCACATCTCAATTTCACCAATGGCATTCAACGGTTTAAGACTCGGGTATGCCCTTAATGGCAGCTCGAATTATATACCTTGGAAGGATCGCATGGAAGTAGTATTAGAGGATAACGGTCTAAAGAACTTCATTGATCAAGAAGTCCCCATGCTCGCAGCATCTGATGCTACAGAATTGGTGGAATGGAAGAAACATGTGGCTAGAACAAGGAGAATCCTTCTGGAGGGAGTTCGAGACCACATAGTCTCGAGTCTCCATGGGAAGAAGAAACCCTTTTCGATGTGGAAAACATTGAAAGATCTATATCAAAACAACAACGGTCAGAGGAAGTTGGCGCTGAAAGACAAGCTTCGAAAAATCAAGTGTGAAAAGGGTGACACGATCTCTACATATATGAACAAGCTCACCACCTGTAGGGATGAGCTTGGAAGTGTAGGGATCATGACAATCGATGATGACATGGTGAGTCTTGCACTCCTCGATCTTCCTAAGAGCTGGCATAGCTACCAAGACTTGGTAAATGGAAGAAATAAACTGCCAGATTGAGAACAAATTTGGTCAGATTTGATGTAGGAGGAGATAAGAAGAAGCACCAGAGATGGTTCTTCATCCAAGGAGGATGAAGAAAACTGCGCCTTAGCGAGTAAGGAAAAGAAGGGAAGGAGAAGGATTCTCATCCCAAATCAAGTTATTCCCATGGTGGGAAGAAGTTTGACAAATTGAAAGTGTGATGCTTTCATTGTCATGAGGTGGGCCATTTTGCTACAAATTGTCCACTAAAGAAATCCAAGAAGGAATCCTTGGAAGGATCAGAAGGTGAGGCACTGCCTCACAATTCGAGTTGGATTTCACCCTCTTCACACGCATGGTTTTATCCATGGTGGGATGTGGTTGGTTTCTTGACAGTGGAGGTTCTTTCCACATGAACGACGACAAGAGTTTGTTCAGTACCTTGGAGGAGAAAGATCTCCAGATACTCATAGCAATGGGTAATGATAAAAAGTATAGTGTCTCAGGGATAGGCACTATTGTTTTTCAGAGGGAGCATGGAGCTTACATTCTCTTGACTGATGTCAAGTATGTACCAGGACTGAAGAAAAATTTGGTGTCGATCACAATGCTAGAAGACAAAGGCTATGATGTAGTCTTCAGTAAGGGAAAGGTTTTCCTTAGACACGTCACCACGAGACAGGTGAAGCAGATCGATTCACGAGTCAAGAACCTGTATGCTCTTGAGGTTCAAGATGCATGCAAAGCCTTGAGGAGCAAGGCAACTGATGGAGACTTGGTGGTTGAGAGGGAGAGTACATTACCTCTCAACATGCAGCGCCAGAAGAAGTCTCAGACAATTATGGAGGAGACACAATTGGTCAAGTAACTTCAGGAGGTTGTGGAGCAGCCATAACTGGAGAAGACGAGAGGAGATCGAGTGGAGACATCCACCCATGTAGAGACCTCCAATAGGGGTAAATTTTGAGCCAAGTGGGCAGAGGGAGCACATACATCCATACCTCTAGGTAGGAGGTGGGGCGATGTGGAGTGACAGTCTCAAGAAGGCTAGAATAGGGGCAGAATCATTGAAGTACCCCAATGAGGAGTAGCAGGACTAGCTGAGTGGGTAGAGACAGAGGCAATTGGAGTGGCAGAGAGAGCTACAGTGCAGGAGTCCTAAGACAGTGCAGAGCTAGTAGGCTACAACAATGCAAGAGGCACAGGAGTGTTGCACCAGTGCAGGATGGCACAGAGAGGTGTGCAATGGTGCGAGATGCATGGAGTGTTGCAGCAGCTCAGAGGTCACAAAGGGACCACTTTTCAGCAACAGAGGGAGCTTCAACATCAGAGGGTGTTTCTAGCCCAACAGGGAGGTTAGTTGAGAGATTTTTTTTTTTTTTTTTTTTTTTTTTTTTTTAGAATTGCTGGAGCGACAACACTAGGGGAAGTGTTACATGCATAACATTCCAAAGGTTCAGGATCAGGTTCGAGTTGAATGCCTTTCTTATTGAAAGGGAGTGTTGAAAATGGCGACAAGAAATGCTAAAAATAGCATTTCAGGTACCAGTGTTGGACATAGGAACAAGGAATGAAAAATGGAAGTGCTAAAAATAGCATTTCGGGATAGATTCCAAATTTAGTTAGTCCCTTAACCAAAATTGTGAGATAAAATTAAAATTTGATCTTAGCATCTGTTTGTAAAATAATTAATTAATTCATCTTGAGTTAATTAGCTGTAGGAAATCAAACATGAAGTCTATGTGAAGACATGCAACAGTTTCTCCATTGATTGAGGAAGTTATCCCTTGATTAAAGGAGACCATGTTGAGTTGTACTTTGAGTTGTAATTAGTTAGCTTAGTTAACTGAGTTAAGTTTAGTTAGATTAGTTCCAATAGTTTGTGGAACTGATTGTGAGTTCAGTTAGTTAATGCATGCATGCATGCCGCTGCTGCACTTCAGATAACTGAATATTCTCTCATAAATAACTCATGCATGCCAGTTCAATCAAAGACCCAGTTGAGATCAAAGGAAGGGACAATGTACTATCAATTAGAGGAATTTTCCTATGAAGGAAACTCATCCATACAAAAGGAATTATCTCTTTCAGGTTTTTGCAGTTATTTTTGAGCCAAGTGAGCAGTGTGAGGTGGGAATTCACACAAGTGGAAGCACTATACCCCAGGAAAAACTGCGCAAGGAAATAGGAGGATTGGAGGGCAGAGGAGAAGGTTGTGAGAGCCTTTGACTGTCTATGAGCAGTATTGTTTGATTACAGAGAGAGCAGGATAGCTTGAGCGCTGATTCTTTTTGTAACTTGAACATGTTTCCACTTATATGATAATATAGAGATTGGAGTTTTAGGCTGAGGCTTTCCCCTGGTTATTTCCTCTGTGTTATGCGTGATTGATTTCTCATTCTCAGTTAGATGTGTTCTCATTGATCTTGCTCATATTCGATTAAGCTTCCGCAAAGTTTGTTGTAGAAGTAGATCTTGTGTTTTACTTTAGTATATTGCATAATCTGTTGATCTATAGTGGGAAAATCTACAATTAGTTAACTATCATATACAATGTATCCAAAAGCCCAAATATTTTAACATAATACAAAACACAAGACAAAATGTTATTGTTATACACTCATGTATTCTTCGACTAACGCCACCAACCATGAATTAATAGTTTATGCCAGAGTTGAAATTGTATAAAATCACATCTCGATTTCCAATTGATCTTGAATGACATTTCCAACTTGTACTAGCTATTGATAACAAGGAACATAACACTAGATTGCTTTGAGATAGACTTATCCATTTGTCATGACAGACCACTTCTTGAACCCTGATTTGTCATTAATAGTGAATTAATATTGTCTCCCAATGGCCTTATGTTTAGAATTGTGTACTTTTCATACGATAATTAGACACGCCATTCAGACACTATTGAAAGTTGGAAATGTGATTTTATGTGGCCTCAACTTCAAAGATAACAATTTATGTAAGGCAACAAAATCTCTAATAATACTCCCAACTTTTAAATGCATTCTGCAAAGAGAAAAGGTTACAAACTCCGTTATTCCAAGTACACAGTCGATCAATGGACTTTCCTATTGATATGAGCGGATGACTTATTTCTATCACAACAAATAACTTCTTTCCACACTCTACTAGCCATTTAAAATGCTTATTGTCTCATTTCCTTATAATCACCACCTACTACTATTTTGTAACTAAAACATGTTACGGAATCTTTGTATCGAAGATAAAACTGACATCTAGATTTTCTTATCGTCCCAATGTCTGTCCTCTGATTAATAGAAACATCATTGCGGGTAAATATTAATATTTTCAACATTCAATTCATCGAATAAGTGCGTGCGCATGTCATATCCTTGCATATTCTTTAGAGTGTATCAATATTATGCTATTAATTTTCCCAATGATGCTATAACTCACGCAACAGCAAACCACTTATGGAAATGAGAGGGGGGCGAGGAGTGAGATACAATTAACTTGGATCTACATAAAGTTGATACATTGTACTAAGTATCAAGGTGTAGACGAAGTGAGAGGGCCGCACAATGTATCAACATTTCCTATCCTTGCTTCGCAAACCCATTCTCCCACACATCACCTCTTCTTCACACACATTAAAAATAAACTTAGTTGAATATTCGATAATTTTAATTCACAAATGTAAGAAGTCAAAATGAGTATGCGGAAGAAATTTGTTGGCAAGAAATTTATTTGGAAGACCGCACCATTATGATTGAAAGTTTTTGTTACATTACAAATTAAAGTTTATGTTCCTTGATCCACACACCGTTCTCCCACACAACACACTTTTCTCACACAGATAAAAAATATTGGATACCAAGTTTCTACTTAAAGTTTAAATAATTTCATCTCCGCGGAATAAAGTTCCCTCTACAACCCTTTGTGTGGGAGAGACGTCGACAATAATACAATTTAAATTAAATATTTAAACCACATTGTATTAGAAATGTGTAGCTCCCACATAGGGATTACAGTCATATATATAAAAAAATTCTAAGACATATTGTTGACCAACCACATGTGTAGAGTGCATAGGTGTGGAGAAAGGGTATGTGCAAAGATAAGAGAATGTGGAGCATCACTTTGTACAATAAAAGCTTCAACTCCACCTTCACACTCTACATAATGCAAACATTCACTGCACCTCCGCACTGCGCACAATGAAAACATTCATTGCCATTCCACACTTCACACAAAGGAAATTTCCATTGCCCCCCCACACTTTTCGCTCATCCGTTCTCTAGCACAACACTACTTGTTCACACACATTGAAAAGACACCTAATTTAATATGCATAATAATAATAAACATTTAATCCACAACGCGAAATCACAAATGCACATAGTATTAAGAAACCTTGAATAACAATATTCACTATTTCTAGTTTATAAACCACTCTTTATAGTTTTGAAAACCACACATCCCACATCGATCCACCGAACACTACAAATTAAAGTTTCCATTCCTAGTTAAATTAATTTTGTGTCTGCGGAATAAAGTTCTCTCTGCACTTTTGTGCTCACACACATACCCCGTCCTCCACACATCCTTCATTCCACACAGATTCACAACTCTATGCAACTGTTCTCCCACATAGCTAAATCTGTAAAAAAATTAAATGGAATAACAAGAGACAAACACACTAACAATACCTAACTTGTTGTTAGTGTCAGAGCACTAACCGAAGAAATGCCCCATCCCCTCTTACCTAAAGGCCTTGGTCAAAATGTTTTGTCAATGTCAGTGTCAAGAACACTCACCAACATAATGGCCACTCTCAAAATTATCGTTTTTTAATTTAAAATGATAATGGTCACTCTCAAAATTATCATTTTTTAAATTTTAAAATGGTTTTTCAAACACTGAGAAATATAAAAAATAAATTGTCCTCCACTAAGAAAATTATGTCGCATCAAAACTTGCTCAACCAATAGAAAATTAGAAACCATGAAGCCCATGTTATAATCCCTAATAAAACAAAAACTAATAAGGCAATAAAATATAATATGATGTCCATAATATGGGCAGGCATGACAGAGTGAGTTATTACGTAATCATATGGACATGAAAGGGGTTAGTTTATCCAATTGCGATATCAAAGCTTTTATTATTGATCCCATCCAAACCCATTGTTTTTTAAAACAACTTTTGAGGTTAATGTTTTGATGTTGGATATTTTAAAGAGTAAGTTGATTGTGTAATATGAGAATTATTTTATATATGGAAAAAATCATAATTTAAGTTTTTAATATGGCAAAATAATATTTTAAAAGTTTATATGTAATTGGGAACGAATTTGAATTTTAAGAAAATATCAAAATTTTAAATATATAATTGTTTTATTATTATTAATATTAATTTTTCAAAGTTATATTTAAATATGATTTGAAATTTTTATAATAAGTTTTGATTTTCCGATTTTCGAGTTTACATGTCCATTATTTATTTTGCCGGGGGAAGGTAGCACATGATTCAAACCCACCGGTTTGATGAGACTTCATTCCATGACCATAGCCACTTGAGCTACCCCAAAGAGACTATATTTAAATGGATTTAAACAATATTTTAATTTATATTTAAATAGAAAAAACAATTTATAATGATGATGATGATGGTTAACGTCCACTGAGACCAAACTTTGGTCTATCAGACCTAAAGAAACGAATTATTTAGTTCGATTTAAGAGTTTATTCCTGTGCTCAAAAAGCTTGGAGAGAAGACTCCCGAGCTCACTATAATTTTGACATCGTAAAAGGCTAGGAATGTCAGTATTGCAACAAAGATTATGAAACCGAGATCTAATGTGGTTGTACGCGAGGCACTCTAAGAGGAAGTGATTTTCATCTTCGATGTTCATATTGTCACAGAGATGGCAGATCCTTTCCATCCATGGTGTTTTAGGAACTGCCCAACGACCCATTTCACTATGGAGCTCATGAGAGTTCGTTCTAATCTTGGATATATTAATTTTCTTCTTTGAGCTAGTTAAAACAGAGAGATACTTTTGATCTTCTAGGGTGGGGTTGATGACCTCCTTATAATATCTTAATTTTATTTTAGCTGCTAAATCTTTCTCACACCACATTTTTTCTTTGAACTTATAAGTAACAAGATTTTTAATGTTATTAATGTTTTGTAATGCAACATTCTCATCGATCTTCCAATGGTTTAACCAGGCCTTGGTGTCTTTATACCAACCTCATTTGAGCCTTAGATGGTTTTGGCTGGAATTTAAAGCTAGCTTAGGAAGTCTATGGTTTCCTATGTTATTGAGTTTGTGCTTGTACAATAGAAGCCTAGTCATAGCTAGGCTCTCGATAGGGGAAATACCCACTTCTATAAGGAGAATAGGATAGGGTGTATTGCTTTTAATTTTGAGGCTATACATTATAAAACGCTTCTAGATTTGCTCAATCTTTCTCCAGGATTCTCTAGAGATGCTGCAATCCCAAACCTTACATCCATATAAGATAACAGGAGTGACTAAAGTTTCAAAGAGGAACTTCTTTCTATCCCACATTACAAGGTTTGCCGTTTTACAATTATTTTCGAGATCAAAATAAGCTTTCCACCCCCCATTAATGCTTTTCTCAATGCTATAGTCCTAGTTGAGTTTGTGATGAATATCAATTCCTAGGTACTTGTAAGACAACAGTTCCTCCAAGTTACTATTGTCATACATAAAATTAGCGTAAGTGCCCTTCTTGAATTTGATAATCATAACTTTTGTTTTGTCAGTGTTAATAGTCATACCCATGGTAGAGAAAAAATCCCTAAGAAGTCAAGTTGTTTATAAAGATCAGATGGGCACCTTGCGAGAAGAACAATATCATCAGCATAGAGAAGAAGGATGATGACTATCCCAACTAAGATCGTGCCAACACAGTCTGCTTCCTCTAAACAACCTTCTAGCTTGTTGATGTAAATGCCAAATAGGGTAGGGGAGAGGGGGCAACCTTGTTTAACTCCGATATGACACTTAATATCTTTCGACCACCCCTCATTGCTCTTTAACTTGGCAATTACATTCTCATATAACCTTATAGCAGCAGTTCTCAACTCGAAAGGAACCTTTAGCTCTTCTAGTCTATTCCCTATAACTAGTCAATTTCCCTATAACTAGAGGGGTTATTTGTATCCCCACTTTTAAAAATAGGGGTAATGAGGCTCTGAGTCCATGGTTTAGGGAACCCTTGCTTGATCGCTTGATTGAAAAACTTGTGGATGTGGGGGATGAGGATAGGACCTCCAATTTTTAAGATTTCTGCCTGGTAACCTTCAATATCCTTAGCTTTCCAATTTGCTAGGCGTTTAACCCAAAAATCAATGTCTTCTAATGAGAAAACTTCTTTTGTTGTGAGCAGGGTTTCAAAGTTATCCATGACATTTGGAGATTCATAAATCTTTTTAAGATAGGAATTCGAGTCATGTAAAGCAATTTTATTATTATCTTTATTTTTCGTAGTTAGAATATGCCTCCAGAATTTCTTAGGAGCTACCTTAGAGAGGTGTAAGAGATTCTCTTGTCTGTTAGG